>KE528173.1:0-17855 GCA_000441915.1 Genlisea aurea | reverse complement strand
CTGATGGCCGGAATGTGTGGAGGCCTTCCTCTGGCCGTCGTTGTCATTGCCGGCTTTCTCAAACAGGTAGAAAAAACTAAGAGGGCATGGGAAGAAGTTGCCAATACAAACAACATGGTGAAGGATTCCGAATTCAAAGAGGTATTCTCTTTGGTTTATCATCACCTTCCTCATCACTTGAAACCATGCTTACTCTACTTTGGAGCTTTCCCTGATGACAAAGAGATTAGTGTTTCTAAGGTGGTTAAGCTCTGGGTGGCTGAAGGCTTTTTGAAACAGATCCCCAACAAAACCCATGAAGAGGTTGCCGTCGAATGTATAGAGGAACTTGTCTCGTGGAATCTGATCTTCGTTGGCCGGAGGAGGGTCGATGGTTCTATCAAGACCTTCATTATTCATGATCTCTTGAAGGAAGTCTGCTCGATATTTGCTAAAGAAGAGCATTTCCTAGTTTCAATAAATGCATCATCTATGCCGACTACTCAGCAGGTGGATGTCGTTAGGCCACGCCGGTTAGCTCTTCATGGGAGTTTCACCAGTGACACTTTACAATGTTTTATACCTCGGGAAGAACTTTCGCTGGTGCGTTCTCTTCTGCAGCCGAGCTTTGATGAGGCCTCGGAAGCAGAAGGATTTCCCTGCGAACTGATCAGGGTCTTGGACTTGAGTAGAGCATCTGCATATCGATTTTCCCTTGACGTGAAAAGCGCACCCCATTTGAGGTACCTCTATTTCGCTCCTCTCCCGATTGTTTTGCCGCCTTTCCTGCCTGATTGTCTATGGAACCTGCACACTCTGATTGTACCTGCTAGTGTCACTGGCTCTCAAGTTTTGTGGAGGATGAAGCAATTAAGGCATCTTCAATTCTTAAAGTGTGATATGGCGAGCACAGACGATGAAAGCCATGTTCTTGAAAACCTTCATACGCTTCTGTATTTGAGAGGTTCTAGCTGTGCTCCTGATTTCTTTGCGAAAACTCCGAACCTGAAGAAGCTTGGAATTCGTGTGGAACTAGCCGATGATCATAAGCAGCATGAACAAATTTCTGAGCCTGAAATTGTTGAAGTAGTTGAAGATCAAGAACCATTTTTGAATACTGATGTTGCGTTAGATGATTACAAGCATGATTTGTTCTCAAAACATGATCAAATTTCTGAGCTTGAAGCCACGGAGGAGGAACTAGGTGAAGCAGCAGCAGATAATGATGAAGAATCATTAGCGAAGCATGAACCTGATTATGCAAAAACTGGTGATGAAGATGAATATGAACCGTTTTCTCTTGGAAATCTCGAGAATCTTCTCAATCTAGAGACCCTGAATTGCATAGTCGAACCTCCGTTGATGGTTTTTATTCCGGAGAATTGCATTCTTCCGCAGAATCTGAAAAAGGTGACTCTGAATAACACTAGGATTCCATGGGAATCCATATCCATCGTCGGCAAGCTGCCTGAGCTTCGAACCATGAAGTTGATGAACAACGCATTCCGAGGCGAAAACTGGATAGCAAATGAAAACGAATTCAAGAAGCTGCAACATTTGGTGATTGATGGGGCGGACCTGAAATTCTGGACGGCGGAAAAGGATCACTTCCCTCGTCTGGAGCATTTGACGATCCTGGATTGCATCCACTTGGATGGAATCCCTCCCCAGATACCACTGATTGATACAATTAAAATGATCGAGGTGGACGATGCCAGTTCCTCCGCTTTGATTTCTGCAGGGGAAATCAAGAAGGAGATGCAAGAGAACATTGAGAATGGAGAATTTCAACTCACTGTCCTCTCCATTTGGGACCCTGTGAAAAAAAATGTAAGAAACAACTTTCAACTATTTTTTTTTTCATTACATTTCATGAATTGAACTGAACTGAAGTTGTTTAAACCTATCTATGTTCAGCAAGAAGAATGGAAGAAGAAGAAGAAAGAAAATGGCAGATTCAGATACGTTAAAATGGCAGATAACACTATTGAAAATCAGGCACTTGCAGGAATGCTCTCGCGATACCAGAGCATTCTGAAACCTCCTCCTTCCCGGATCGAACTGAACACCAACGATTGTAAGTCATTCGAATCGTCAACCGTTTTTTCTCAGTGCCTTGCTGGAGTAATGCTGCTGTTTTCGTGGCACAGCTTTCCACGATAGGATGAAAGTGATCGGAGTGGCAATGGCGGAGCGGTATGGGCAGCGTAACGTCAGCGGAGAATTCATCAACAATATGGTTCAAACCGCGGCAACTTTCAATTTGCTGCTTGCAAACCGTTCAGCTAAAAAACAGAGTGGAGGAGAAACCCAAGGGACGGGGACGGGGACGGGGGGTATGAAGTACACTATGTTTCTTCCGTAACACTAACACTCGTTTGTTTTGTACACCCACAAAAGGGAACCCCTGTGGAAGGCTCGGCTCCTCCATGTCTTCGGGCCGCCCCAAAACGCCAGAATATTTTTATAAATCTTTAGGGCAGCCGTCGAAGTATCTTTTTGGTTGATATCCAACCGTCTAAATCTTTTTAATCTCAACGGTCGAAACTCACGATCCGCGTAATTGAATCTGATTGGTTGATATCTTCCCTTTAAATATCTCTGTTTCCCTTTAAATATCAAAGCGTCTCTCCTTCCTTCCTTGGGTAATCGTCGCTGCGCAAATCTCTTCAATGGCGGGCCGCGGAAAGTCGTTAGGATCCGGAGCCGTGAAGAAGGCTCAGTCGAGGAGCAGTAAGGCAGGACTCCAATTTCCCGTCGGGCGTATTGCGCGTTTTCTCAAAGCCGGAAAGTACGCCGACCGCGTCGGTGCCGGAGCGCCGGTTTATCTCGCAGCCGTTCTTGAGTACCTCGCCGCTGAGGTAAAATTACTGATCGGTGGAAATTTCTTGAATTCTCGTCGAAACCTAGGGTTATTATTATCCGTCAAGATAATAAAATAACCTCCTGTTATGTTGTTGATCCGCATGCATATATACAAAATAGGTTCTAGAATTGGCCGGGAACGCCGCGAGAGACAACAAGAAGACGAGAGTCGTTCCGAGGCACATTCAATTGGCCGTTAGAAACGATGAAGAGCTGAGCAAACTTCTCGGCGATGTCACGATTGCCAATGGCGGAGTGATGCCCAACATCCACAACCTTCTGCTTCCTAAGAAAACCGGCGGTGGCCCTTCCAAGCTTGCCGCTGCTGATGAGGATTAATTAATTACATGGATGGATTCTGTGTACGTAACACGTACCTTCAAAAACTTATTTGTGGATGCCCTTATTCTTCTTGTTTAGTAGTGTCTAGTGATGCCAAATAGATCCTTCTTGTTCATACCAACTTTAATTCATGCCAAATATATCATTCAAATTCAGTAATCAAATATTTTGAATTAAGTTCGTTAGAGGCGGGAATTGGGCCGGGCCGAACAATTTGGGAATTAGGGTTTCTAGAAAAAATCAATTTTAGTCTGACCGGCCGACGGGCCTCAGCTGTTTATGGACCGCCATGTCTGTTGCAAAGAAAGTGGTTCACTTCGCTATTATGTACGTATGCCCCACTTGGCGCCGGAACTCTCTCTACTGCGATCCGCCGCCAGATTACTGGCCAGGAACTTCAGCGTTGAGCGCGGAGGAGGCGTAGGAGCAGGGGCGACGAATGCTAAGAAGAAGATTGTTTCATCTTCTTCCGTTGATGACGCCCATCTCAAGGAATACATATCCTCTCTGGGGAAGGTGGCGGAAGGTAGCGGAAAAAACGTTGAACCGCAATCGAGGGCGTCGTCTTCGACTCCCGCGGCTACCACCACCTCACTTGTTGATATCTTCAGTAACAGCTTGAAATCGGATCCCCGACATGATGACGGTAGTGGCATTTATCTGATTTTTTGAAGGATTTTTTCCATTATTTGTTTTTGACAGAATTTTCCTTTATTTCGCTTGCAATGTTGAAATTTGGGCTGTTTTCTTTTCCCAGGAAAACATGCGAGTCGGCTATCGGGTGATGCTCTCCGTGGTAAGCTTAAATGAACGTTTATTCATTGGTTTTTTTCAGTGAAAGAATGTATAGTTTCTGAAAAATGTATTCACTATTTGTAAATCTTGCATCATACTTTAATGCCTCTATTTTCTTGTTTTGTGACAGACGAACTGTCTGCCATCTTCTTCAACGAAACACACCAGCAAGCGAATGGTGAATGTAAGGTTGATGACTCACTGGGTAGTGTTTTGGACCTCCCTTCATTGTCAGGATTTTCGGACTCGGATTTTTCATTGAGAAGGAGGCGAAAGGTCTCTTTAGAAAAAAAGAAGTGGGTTTTTAGCAAGCAAGAACAATCTGGCCGTTTTAATCACCTGATCCGAATGTGTGCGAAAACGTTTGGTTCGGATGCTATGCTGGATGTTTTCGGGAGATTGGGACAAGAAACCGGTCTCAAAGAATTCTCTGCGTTGATTAATGCTTGCATCGAAACAGCTGAAAATTCCACTGATGAAGATATTGCTTTGGAGCAGATTCGTAAGGCATATCAAATTTGTAATGTTGTGAAGGATTCTGGTTTTGAAATTTCAGAAGAAATGTATGGGAAGTTTTTACTGTATCTGATTGACCGCGGCATGGTTGAAGAGTTCTTTTCAGTCCATGAGTTGATAAAAAATCAGTATCCGGGCTCACTTCCTCGCTTGGCTTATTATGAAATGCTGCTGTGGATAAAAGTAAAAAATGAAACAAAAATTCAAGAACTTTGTCATCGTGCCATGTCCGATGATTCTTCTGAAAATGTTTGTCTTCGAGGTGATTTTCCTCATTCTTAATCTTCAATTGTGATCTGTCATTGCATCCCTTTTCCTTATTTTGTTCATCTATATATGAGGGATTTGTATGCTTAGTTCATCCCTTTCTCTTACGTTTTGTTTAAGACATTGATTTCAAATCTTGTTCCAAAATCTGCCATTTCTGATGGATCTGATTGTCTAATTTTATTGTTAATTACATTTCAGAGTTCTTGATACCGGCATTGGTTGAAAGTAATCGCAATCAGGAGTTTCTGATGCTACTGGAAAAACTTGAAATTACTAGAGTCACTTCATCGGCAAGATTGAAGTGCATTTTCAAGGCTTTAGGGAATTCTATGCTCGAGTCTTATTTGGAAAGATTTCTACTAGAACTGAAAAGTTGTGGTTAGTTTTTCTAACTAATTTTATTGCAGCATCGAAGTATGCCCAGTTATTTCCCCTGATTTTTTCTTGTTTGACTCCTGTTTTTTCTAACAATCACATCAGCTCAATGACCATTGGAATTTTTCTGTGTCTGATTTATTCTAATTTGTTATCTTTAATAGTCGAATGCATTTAGCCATTTGCAAGTGAGTCTTTACTCATTTTACCCCATGGAATTTTATTTCCCGTGAAGCATAGGTACTGATGCAGAAACAATGTCGAGCTGCATATATCAATACACTATTGGCATGCCAAATGTAGTGGTTAGTAACTATTCTGCAATTTTGAATGAAGTTTGCTTTCAATAATGCATCATATCTGAAGTCATTCGGATCAATGACACTGCCTGTGCTTTTGTCACAGCAATAATATATTGCATGTGTTCAGCGTTTAACTGCTGTGTTGTTTTTAATACCTAGCTTTTTTGGCTGGATATTTATATTTTCCACTTCTTTTGGTGTTTCTCATATTTTCTAGCATATTTTGATGCACTCGTATCTGTTAAGTCAATCATAATAAATATGTTTATCTATGTTGATATATTTATTAATCCTCTATTTTAATAATTTTTTACTGTCGTTTTTAATGAAAAAGGATGAAGATGATGTTGTAAACAAGTTCCAGGCATTACATGCGATGTTGGATATGCTACCTACTGCTTCTCGATATGAGAAGCTCATTAGATTCTTTTGTGAACTCCTCAAGGTGTGGGCATATCTAAAATCATATTTTATTTTTTAGAGTTTTTTAGAGTTCTATGTTTGCAGGAGAACTCTTATCACACGTCAAACCATGTAATTCGTCAGGGTGTTGATGTTTCTTTCTAATGAATTTTCTGTAGGTGTATGCAGCGATACGATTATTAGATCTTGCTCACGATTCTGGTGTTACATTAACATTAAAAACATTTCACGTGATATTGGATGCTTGTGATCAGAGCTGCAACTTTAATCTGGTACGTATTCCTGGTATCGTTGATCGGTATCCTAGTGTAGTGGTATCAAAGCTCTTCTACGCCATTTCATCTGTTCGCTTTCGGCCCCTTATGTTTGCTGCATTCATGGACATTTATGTGAGATAGATTGATGCTTTTTTTTTCTTTTTCTTTTTTTCAATTCCTAGGTACATCAAATACATTCGAAGTTAGATACTCACGGTGTACAACCGGATCTTGAAGCCTTTAGAAAAGCCACACTTCTGTATGTTAGGATGAAAGATGTAAGTCTGTTTTTTTTTTGGTATATTTGTTTTCTTTGAACTCTTAGTAAAATGAAACATGGTGCTGTTCATTATTGTGCATGCAGTTTGAAGGTGCGTATCAAATGATTGAGGAACTACGTAAACTCGACTTGAAACCTACTGCGAGTATTTATAACATCATATTGGGGGGATATTTTCGTGAGGTGCCTTTATATCTTTTTGTGCGTCTTCGCATTTTGTTGTTCGAAAACTTTAATTGTGTTGATTATGAACTGAACTTTTGGTTATTGAATCGAACATTTTCAAGCTATATATCTGCTCTTCTTCCCACTCATAATTTGCTTCTGTTGTATGAAGCCGCCCTTATGGACTTACGCTGCATTCGAATTAATTGTTTTTTTTTTTACTGATTCTTGCAGAAGAAAATTGCAGCTGCTATGAACGTCATCAAACAAATGGAAGATGCTGACGTGAAACCCGACGCTGTTACATATAGCTATCTTATCAGCTTCAGCAACAGCGACGGCATCATTAAGGTTCTATCCTATCTAAAATTATTTTTTTGCAATTTATACAATGTCTATCCAATTCCCACAGAGATGTTTTTAATAGGAAGTATCAGGGAATTCAAACAGCTGCTGGTACTTTTAAGTCCTAGGCATATTTTTGTCGTGATTCAATTGCATTATCGATTCTATTTGTTGAAGGTGTTTAGGCCTTGTAGGGTAGGGTGCCATACATATGATTCAGTACGTAATGATTTGCGGCAATTGTCTTGCAGTATTGCAATCACTTGGACGGCGACGCAGGTCCTCCATTGACGAAGCATGTTTTTATGGCGCTTATAAATGCGTATGCATCATCTGGGCAAATTGGCAAGGCCAAAGAAGTGTGGCTTTTTTTTTTGTCGATTTGTAAATGCGTTTTTTGTTTGTTCTGCAGAGAATGTGATACTTAATAATTCATCAACAGGTGATACTGGACAGAAGAATATCAGGCAAGGACTTAAACGACATCAAGAACGTGCTCGTCGCAGCTCTGGCCTCAAACGGCCAGTTGTCCGCTGCCCTCGATCTGTATGAAGAGATTAAACGTGACAAGTGCCATATCAATTCCAAGACCATTAAATGCCTCATCGTAAGTTTTAGATCTAAGACGGTATTTGTTGATTGCTGATGGGATGTTATTTGACTGACGATAGGAAAATTTCGACTCGGAAGAGAAACTAAATGATTCGCTTCAGTTACTCAAGGAACTGAACGAGTCTCCGTATTGGACGTGCGCCTGGTTCAGCGTCATGTCGCTCTGCCTTCGTTACGAAAACTTGAGGTGAATAATGTTTTGATGCTTGTTTGTTTTTCATGGCTTTTGCTGATCGATCCTTTTTGTTCATCATGTTATTTTGTTTATAATAAGCTGTGCTGTTGAATTACTGAATGAGATGAAGAATAAGTTTATGGGCGCCGGAGTTTCCACTGAGAGTTTGTTCGATGAGGTAGGTAAATACGATGAATCATCTGTGTCTGTGTCTGTCTTTGCTGTTGAAATGATATTTGTGACGACGACAGGTTTTTTGCATGTACGCGGAGAAGGAGCCGAAGAAGGTGCAATTCGGTCTGAGTTTGCTGGAGGCCGTGAAGAAAACGATCAACGGTGGTCCTCCTCAGGTAACGAGAAAAGGTCTGGATTTTCTCCTCAGCGCCTGCGTTCGCGCCAAGGATTCTGCAGCTGCATCGCTGATTTGGAAGGAGTACGAGGCCGCCGATCTTCCGTACAACGTCTTGAGTTTCGTCAGGTAATAAAATTACCTACCTTTCACGATGATTCCGACGCCGCACCGTCGTGCAAGGCGATGATGAATGAGATTGTGGAAATTCGGTTGCAGAATGTATCAGGCTTTTCTGGCTTCAGCTGATAAGAAATCTGCAGCGAAATTACTCAAAAAAATTCCCAAGGAGGATCCGCATGTCGTTCGCGTCCTTGAAGCGTGTAGAGTGGCTTATGCTGCTCAAACTGAATCTCCACCCAACATGCTGAAGAAGAAGAAGAAGAAGACGAAGAAGAGGCGAGCGCTTGCAGCTACGGTGGGCGCGCTGCACAGTATACAATCCAAAATCAAGTAAACCACCTTTATTTTATTTTTACTTATTGCATTCATTATTGATTAATAAATAGTCATTTTTGTTATTATTTTATTAAAAAAAAAAAGAGATCCACGTGTCAGGTTGAGAAGCCGCGAGACGTGCGGCGGGCGGCATTTGCGTTTGCTTGTTGTTTCCGTGTGCTGTTCCAAATCTTGGAATTCAAGTAATTCGAAAAATAAAAATAAAATGGGAAAAAAATAAAATAAAATAAAATAAAATAAAAAGGAGGTGGGAGAGAGACGTGATTCTTCTTCTTCTTCTTCTCTATACGTGTGTCTTCATCCTGAAATCATTATCCGATTTTCTTCTTCGTTCATCTCTCTCCTGTCTCTTGGTTTTCTCTCTCTAAACCCATAAATTTCGGGTGGGAAATACCCAATCGGCGGAACCCCGATAGCTTCCCGATAAAACCCTTCGAAAACTCTCGATTCAATTCTTCTGTAAATATTTCATATTTTCAGCTTAGATTATTACTTCATTATTTTGTTTTGTTTGTTTGTTTGTTTGGGCTTTGCGATTCTTTACAAATACAGAGGCGTATTGCTTTAGGAAACTACATGCAACAGCGGAGATATTATTTTGTGGAATCTCGTTGTGTATGGAATTAGATTTATCCTTGAAATTCACGGAACCGGGAGTAGTAGTCGCCCTAGTTATTGAAGTAGTTGTGGGTTTTTCTGTATGGTTAGGTTATATTTGGAAGGCTAATTTCCTATGAAAAGAAACCGGATGTGAAGTTTCGGAAGAGGAGTTAATGCAAAGAAGCAAATTTGTCAGGATCCAATTTATCCTTTTTCCTACTTGGTGCTTTTGCATGCTTTCTCAAGTAATCTGACTTGTGAAAATTTCGAAATGGTATTTATGAATGTTATGGCTCTCTAAGAAAGAAAGGTGAAGTCAAGGTTTTCTTTTCGCATTGCCATGGGGATGAGGAATGATGGGCAAAAGAGTGGTGATCGATCTCTTGTCGTGTCGCGGTCTAGCCGCGGTAGTAACGGGCTCATTCCGCACTCTTTCAAGGCTCTCTCGAGGATTGTTTCCTCCGGAGCATCGACCGTTGCTTCCACCGTGAGGTCTGCAGCTTCTGCTATTGTGGAGAGGGATGCTGAAGCTAACAATGATCAGGTGAGAATTTCGAAGATTAAGTCGATTACATGTTTTTGGTTTCGAATACATGAATGATCTTGTTCTTCGTGTGGTTTTCAAACTTTTGTTCGTTCAGTTTATTTGATCCTTCTTGTTTATGTAAAATTGTTTCACCTTCAAATTGAACATAGTGATTTAGTTTATGCTTGTATGTATGCCTATTTTCTACAAATTCACTCGTTTCGTTTATCACTATGGACTATGTCTTATTGTGTGTTCGCTTCATATTTGAAGGTCACATGGGCCGGATTCGATAAACTAGAACTGGAACGAGGTGTGGAAAGGCAGGTTCTCTTGCTAGGCTTCAACCATGGGTTCCAGGTCTGGGATGCTGAAATCGCTGACAATGTGCGTAACTTAGCCTCGAGGCACGATGGTCTGGTTTCATTTATGCAAATGCAACCGAAACCCCTGACTTCTGCACTATCCGAGGATAAGTTTGCGCATGTTCGCCCCTTGCTGATTATTTGTGCAGATGGTACTACTTCCTCCGATGATAAAAGAAGCCAGTGTGGGGCCCTTATTCCTCGAAACGGTTCTCCACAACAATATAATGGCTCTATAAGCATGCCTACGGCGGTTTGGTTTTATTCACTGAAATCGCAGTCATATGTTCATGTTCTGAGATTTCGATCAGCTGTCCATTTGGTCAGATGCAGCTCTCGTGTCGTTTGCGTCATGCAATCAGATCAGGTACGGTTTATTTTTGATGTATTGTGATTCTGGATTTTAGATTTCAGATACAGGAAAATTGAAGCTGGGATGTATTCTGTTACATAACGGGCTCACCCTATTTTTCAGGTACATTGTCTGAACCCTGCTTCCTTGGAGAAAGAATATTCCGTGATTACGAATCCGGTAACACCTGGATACAACGGATACGGAAATATAGGCGTTGGCCCCCTAGCTCTAGGTCCTCGCTGGATGGCTTATAGTGGCAATCTAGTTGCCACATCAGATTCGGGCCGTGTAACTCCACAGCACTTGACCCCATCGTGTAGTTCCCCTGCTGCTGCTGCAAATGGTAGCCTTGTTGCTCATTATGCGAAGGAGTCCAGTAAGCAGCTGGCAGCCGGAATCGTTAGTTTAGGCGATTTGGGATACAAGAAGCTGTCGAGATACTACTCCGATCTGCTGCCTGATGGCAAGAACGGGCAGTCGGGCAACGCTGCTTCTAAGATGCAAAGCGTTTTCAATGGATACCCAACAGATGTCGAGAGTATTGGCGTGGTATGATGCATTCGTCTCTGCTTATTATTTATTATACATCGCTTTTCGTGCTATATAGTCCAAACTATGACTTTTGATTGATACTCGCTTTTTAGCTTAGAATTCTTATTCGATCATAATGAGTTAGGGGTTCTGTTTCTGTATGTTCATGTTCGTTTAAATTTTCCCGAACAGTGTTCATGATTCCTTAACGAGCTCATTTTGTAATTTTGTGTTGTGCCTCCAACAAAATTGCTTGTGTTTTAGGTTATTGTTAGGGATATTGTCAACAAAACTATGCTTGCCCAATTTCGAGCTCACAAAAGTCCGATTTCGTCGTTATGCTTCGATCCGAGCGGCACCCTTTTAGTAACAGCTTCAGTTCAAGGTCACAATATAAATGTCTTCCGCATATCACCCGGAGACTCGTCTTCAGGACACTCTTATGCACATCTTTACCGGCTGCAGCGAGGTTTCACGAACGCTGTAAGATTTACTTCTCGGCTCTATTCTATTCTCGACTCGTTCCTTCAATCGAATGTCATTTCCTTGCAGCTGATACAGGACATCAGTTTCAGTATCGATAGCCAGTGGATTATGGTGAGTTCTTCTCGAGGAACAAGCCATCTGTTTGCGATTTCTCCATTCGGTGGAACGGTTAGTCTTCAATCTCCGGATTCGTTCCCTAATCCGAGGGCGGGCCAGTCCTGTGCTACGGCAAAGTCGGCTACTGCTGCCATGACTCGGGGGCAACTGAATTCCGGATTACAGGTGCTGACTCAGCAAAGTATATGTGAGTCCGGGATGCCGATCACTCTTTCGCCTGTTAGCCGAATAAGAAACGGAAGCAGCTCCAACGGTTGGAAAAACACCGTGACCAGTGTTGCTGCAACGGGCCGATTCGGTTCATCATTTTCAGGCGCAATTGCTTCGGCCTTTCATAAATGTAAAGGCGGCAGCGATATGGAATCCTGGAAAAAGAATTACTACCTTCTCGTGTTCTCTCCGGCGGGGTGTATGATTCAGTACGCCCTCCGTTTTTTATCCGCTTTCGACGGTAATAGCCCGACTTCACCCGCAATGAGTATTGCCGGATGTGATTCGAGCACCAGCAACTGCTGTGATGTCAGATTAATGGTTGAGGCGATCCAGAAATGGAATATCTGTCAAAAGCAAAATCGAAAGGATCTATGCAATAATAATATGGATGTGTACGGAGAGAATGGGGTTTCGGATTGCAATAAAGTGTATCCGGAGAGCATGAAATGCGAATCTTTTGGAGAGAAGATGACAGATGAGAAGTATCACATGTATATATCCGAAGCTGAGCTTCAGATGCATCAGAACACGAATCCGCTTTGGTTGAGATCCGAGGTACGTACGTTACACGGTTTTATTAAGGTTTCTTGCCATAGGGGAATCTTGTCTCGATTCTTTAGCAAGTTGAAACAATGCACTTTGAGATTGATCATGAATCTCCATATGCGTTTTGATTACGACCCTTTCTTCGTGTTCAGATATACTACCAGTTAATGCTGGCTGATCCCTTCGATGTTGAAGAAGCTTCTGTTGGGGGAGAGATCGAAGTCGAGAAACTTCCCATTCATAAACTCGAAGCTAGGTCGAAAGACTTGATCCCGGTTTACAATTATGTGCAAACTCCGTTATTTCAACAAGGGAGGTGCGTCTTTTTCGCAAAAAAAATAAACACTGTTTTTTTTCCTGCATTGTCTCGTCTTCAAGTTTCCCTTTTTTTATTACGCAGGTTGTTTTCTCTCCGTACTCCTAACAGGCAGGACCTATCGGGAAGTAGCAGTAAGCTTTCCCACGAGAGTCGAACCAGTTCTCTGGACTCCTCATCCGCAGCCGCCAATGCCTGTTTAGAAAACGGCCTCCATTTCGCCGCAGAACCTTGTGTGAATACAACTACTAGTGATGACGCTTCCCCGACTACGACTACTGAGGTTGAGAATGTAAATAACCAAATTGGGACTGTACATAATGATAGGCACGCCACTGATCTGGGGAATGAAGAAGATGACGACTGAAGGTAATAAAAAAAGTTGTTGCTGATGCGTCTGTCTGTCTGTGTTACTTACACACTACTATATGATATGGTGATATATGATAAGCACAATGTTGGTTTGATTGCTGCTGCTGGTTGGTGGATTTGAGATGTTTTCTTTTCATTGTCTCTGTGAATGCTGTGTTTTTTTTTTTCATTTACTTACGTGCTGTTGTAAGCCTGTAACTCGTCGATGTGAGTTTGCTGTATATGAAAAGAGGAGCTTATTAATTATTGTGGTTTCTGTGAGCTATTAATTATATTAATACAACACCGATTTTACATGAAACAAACAAATCCTTAGCGATGATTAATATTGGAATAATGTAGACGACAGAGTACAGCAGCAGTCGTTAATGGAGGTGGTGGTTACAAATGAGGTGGTTGGTTAATGTCCTCAATCAAGAATCATCAACCCATGCTAAGCCTGCTATCCAAAGCCCTCATCATCATCACAGTGCTGGTTTGCCTCCTCGGGATCCCGATTTCGCACGAGTTAACTCTCGCAGCGAATCGCAGAGAACAAAGTGATTCGCCGACAGATGAAGGCTCCGGGGAAAGGTTGACGAACATCAGCGTCTTCGAATCTCCGCCCAAACAGGGCTGGAGGAGAAACCAACAAACAGACATCACTAAATAAAAACACACTAGAGAATTCAACGTCACTAGATAGATAGATAGGATAGATAGATAAAAACATACCTGGAGAAGATATGTCAGTTTGGAGTTTCGAAACGGAACGTGCTCTTCTTTCTTCGCCAGAGCGAATATCACATCCACCAGTGACGACAGGCTCTTGTTTATCGCCTGAGTTTCCTTCAGCCGATCGCCCGTCGACCCACTCTTCGACAACCGTTCGCTTCCAGCAAGATCGATCAAATTCAACACCCCCTGGACGTGCTGATCCGTATTCTGCAATGACCACCAAAACGTATACACTCTTAAAATATTTACTGCATCCAATGGGCGAGCAGTATGAGATATGAAAATCGGAATATATATATATATATATATATACCTCATTAACGCCACTTATCCTCAAAGTGAACACGAAATGACTCCGCGACGACTGCTCGTTCATTTGCGTCTTTCCCACGGATCTATATGAAGAAACAGTCATGCCAAAGGCTCCTTGCTTCATGAACAGGACGAAATCATGAACAGATTTGCTTCATACCTGCTCTGTGCAGCTCGGTCTAAGAGATACGAGACCTCCTTGCTGCTACGAACATCGACAATCGTAAGATCAGAGACGTAAGTGTTTCCAATAGCGTCATGTTTTATGGTATACTGTTTTCCCGCGTCCACACTCGATGATGATCTGCTTGGCGCTAGAAGGTCACGTACCGTTTCATTGTAAATCTCGAGCATCGATACCTGAAAATGATGATCATGGGGTGAAGCCAGAAAACATGAACCTTACACCATAATATTTAGCCACACCTGCATCTCATACTTCCAGCCCTGTGCCTCTAGAATTTGCCTTGTTTCGAATACTTGCTCCAGGGACCGCGGTATTAAACCTTTCTGATCAGAATGTTCCGGTTTCCCCATCATCGTGTAGGTCTTTCCAGAACCAGTTTGTCCATACGCAAATATACAAACCTGGTACACAAAAAAAAAAAATGAATTTCCGACTCCTCGAAAAACTAAAGAGACGAGGTAATAGAGTTGTACCTTGTATCCGTCAAGAGCACTCTGGACAAGCTGCGATATTTCCACGAAAACATCCTCTTGAGATTCATCAGGCAAAAATACTTTATCGAACGTGAAAGAATGCTTTTGGCCTAAACAAGAGAAACAACGGTTTTGGTATTCTAGAAAGAAAATATCGAACGTGAAAGAATGCTTTTGGCCCCCCTAATGAACCAAAAAATATGAGCACAGAAATGGTTAATCTAAAGCTATTTTAAATCATGTCTTTTATCATGTTTACAAGGGGACCTATTGTGTCTTTCGCCCTTCAAATATAATAAAAAACTTACCATTTTGGATCAAGTCGATCCCTCGACCAAGCAATTCAGTTGATGTCGGGAATGCAACAACTTTTGCATCATTTCCGATTCCATCTTCACATAACATCGGCCTTACTCTACAGAATACCCGAATATTCCCTTTCAATTCCTGCATCTCATTCCAGGTAAAAACTGATAAAGCACCTAAACAACAAAATCCAAATGCATTCTAAAGTGTTACCAGGATTGTGTTATGAAGTTTCTTCCTAAGTTTCTCTCCCTCGACAATTTTCAGATCCGATTCAACAAGTCGGTTGCTCAGTTCAAGAATCAAAGCATTTTGCTCCTCAAAATGAGACTGTGTTTCAATTGCTGACATATCAGAAAGCTGAAGAAGAGCCACAGCAACAGCCATATTAAATAAACTAAGCCAATGCAAAAGCCAATAAACAGAATAAGAATTATCAATCGACCTTCAATTTTGTTTCCGCGCTAGCAAGTTGTTCCGATAGTCTTCTTATTGTTTCACTTTGGGAAGCACATCTTGACTAAAGAAGTCATAAAAAAAAAAAAAAGTTACTGTAAGTCTCAAATGTTATAAGAAACTCTAACTTGATTACTTGAGAAAAAATACCTCTAGCTCATTATATTTCTCAGACATGAGTCGTAAATCTGCAGCAGATTTCCCTGCACATTCTTTATATTTTTCGACATCCGCTAACAAAAGCTGAACCTGCCGCAGCTGCTGATCGCGATCATCTCTTACTTGGTGCAAATCGCATCTTACGGATACGATTTCATTACGAAGTGTTTCTCTTTCTTTGATCACCTCATCATACATTGCCTAAAAAAGGGACAGAACAATCTCACATATAGAAAGCCGAAGTTTATAGGAGACATCATTCAAAGCGGGAATTTTGTATAATTAAAATATGAATGTACTTTTCTATAAAAAAAATGAATGTAAAGAGCAGAAGAATCTAAAAACATACTCGAGATGAAGCTATCTGCTCTTGTAAAGAGCTATTTTGTCCCCTCACGGAGCTTAGATTTTCAACAACAGCAGCTTTTTCTTTATCGACACGCTGAAGGTTTTCTTGCGTCCTGTTCAGATCCGACTGAAGCTTAGTATTATATTGCTGTAAACTCTTGTTGTACTCCTGTACCCGTTTATGCATGTCTTCAAGTGACTTTAGCTGCAAAGAAATAAAGAATCCCATTACGAGAACACAACGAGACGAGCAACAGGTCGATTAAACAATGTGCAATGTGATAAACTTGTGCAATTGCATTACCTTCAGATTTAAATCAGAACATTGTTCTTGACTTCGCTTTAGGTCCGCTGAAACGGATTCTTGCTGTCTCTCAGCAGCGAGTCTTACTTCTTTCTCTTCACTCAATGAATCCAGCGCTTTCTGAATATTCGAATCATAAATTCTTATGTATATCGGAAGTGGATAGTGACGAAATAAGACCACACACCGATTTTTCTGATTCCTCCTTTGCAACATTCTCTTGCAATGCCAGTATGTTTTTCCTCAGTTCAATTATAATTGAGTTTAGTTCATCTTCTTTTGCGGTGAACTTTACCTCTGAAAGAACAATGAAACGATGAGTTTGGAAAACCTTCTAGAACACAAACATTCAAGATACACTGCCATTACCAATATCACTGCACTTGTTTTCTGCCGATTCTAGCAAATTCTTTAAACTCTCCTGCTCTAAGATGTACTTTCCTTCCACTTGCTGAAACCATTTAATACATAACTTGAGCCGTTTTATGCATTCAGACATGTGCTCACTGTTTTCCTGCATACAAAACAAAGATCCTCAAAAAGATATCATGAGGGGGGCAGAGGGTTGTCCTCTGTTTAAACACACACCTACCTTATGGTTGAATCTACTCTTCTTCAACTTCTCGTTAAGTAGGGCCTCGACATCATCGGCAGTGAATTCCATAGCCACACCATTTGAATCACTATTATCATTGGTCAGAGGCACTTCTCGTCCCACATTTACTACTGTCAATGCTTGACGTGCTTGTGTCCTTCTTCCAGTATTGAGAGGCATTTTTGGTGTTCCAATTCTTCTCCTCTTTTCTATCGATACATCTTCAGAAGGATACTTGTTCTATCGAGTTAAACCAAGACAAAAAGATTGCATACAGTAATCAGAACCACGAGATATGAAATGGGGAAGAAAACATATACTCAAGAGAACGAAAGATCTACAAGAATAAATAAACCCCCTAAATCATTTCCCCCAAAGAACAAACCCTAAAAACCGAAATGACTCACTTGAGCAAGATTCGCAGCAGCTCTATTCGAGTTCTTGGAGGCCATATACGAACGATGCGTGTTTATGAGGTAAAGGGTTTTGAGAAAGATAATCGAACTTTATTGGTGTTGTGGCCTGCCTTTATTGAAATGGAAGCTGCTAAGACAGAAATTCCAACATCGCTTCGAAATGCAGGAATGTCGCTACTCAACACACAGCCAAAAAAGACGTAAAAAAAATCGAAACCCTAACCGGAAAATTTACACCCCACACCTCCTATCCTCACCTCGCCACTGAACCATCGATTCGGGGAATCGAACGTTGTCGGAGAGAGAAAGGAGCTCGTGGAGGGTTTTGAAAATTTTGAAATCAATCAACCGTTGTGGTTTCAAATATTATAAATATTCTTGACTATTCTACCCCTTGCCATTTTTATATTAATTTAAAATTAAAATTTAATATAAATAATAACAAAAAAATGGACTTAATGACGTTATCCGTTTGATGTCGACGTTATCAAACGACATTGGGTATATTTTGCCACAAAATGAAACATAAGGGGTATAAATTATAATTATGAAATAAAATAGATATTTTTTACAAATTTTTTAAAAATAGGGGTATAAAATGTCAATTACCCAAAAAAATGAATAAAATATAAATTGTTATTATGAT
>KE528172.1:0-17783 GCA_000441915.1 Genlisea aurea | reverse complement strand
GAGATAACTTGATAATTCTCTTTTTTTTTTTTTTTTTTTCATTTGAAAAAGTAGACTAGTCCTCAATTAAAAGGCTGATCATTTCCAACGTACATTACAACCGATAACATACCTATTCATATTGCATTCTAGAACATCTATTTTTTACATAAAATTCATGCGGAACATTGCTTCGAAATTTGCCTTATTTATTGTTAATAGTCTTGGCATCCTATCTGGTTAGCACATATTGTAATATACTTGACAAGAACCCTATTATATTCCATGCAATAAAGCCGGAAAGTTGATTTTAAAAAAAATAAAAATTGTCTAATGACTTGCACAATAGTCTAATGAGTTGCATGTGAGAAAAATATGTTACTGCATTAAAAGATGATAATGATATCAACTTGCCCAGCACCCACCACCCACCACCTATAACTCATTCGTCCATCAATGCCAATTCATTCTCACCCAAAATGATAAGGCCGAGACTATCACATTTCATTTAATAGGTGGAAAACCTATTAGACCCAAAAGCCTTAATTCGCCAATTGTACTAAGATATTATGTGGGGCAATCACAGGGATAAATGTACTAAGTTTTTGGTGCAATCGACACCATTCGATGGTTTTACCGGCTGAGCCACTTAGCCATACCGGCTAAGTCCAAATCTCTATATATTTTCATTTGCACTTAATTGGTATACCGCCATACCGGAAAATTCCCAAGTCAGACCAGAATTGGGCAGTATAACAAACAACCACAACGGTATTCCCAAGTATTTTCCTTTACTTGGAGAGCCTCTCGAGTTTTCTTCCCTAAATTCTCATTCATTGCTCACAATAATTAGACACCAATTTGGTGCTCTATCCTACAAGGCTACATAATGTCTAACTCACAATATTGCTAAAATGCTGGAGCAACTATATCTTAAGCTGGACAGAATGAATAGCTGGTTGTTGAGGGAGTCTGCTTCTGTCTTCTATATATAAATCAAAATTATTCCTTATTAATAAAAAGAAACGCATGGCTAACCTCACGGTATGGGAATAAGCTTGATTATTAATTTTGTAGCTTTCCCTAGTTTGAGCATCATAAACTCTTTCTTCTTCTTCTTCTTCTTTTTTTAAGTATTTTTAAATTTTTAATTGCAGAACCATTGTTTTTTTACTCCATCGCACGAAAGACCTTTGATTCTTATAGGTAGCATGTTATGAATCTAAAGGTTTGTCTATCCATCTTTGGATGAAGTATGGATCTATACTATGGATCAAGTATAGAGAGTTTGAATGAAGCACAACAATTTTCACTTGATCTTTGGATGAGATAACCAAATCCATCTCTGGAACATAGAGAGCAAAATCTGTAGGAATTTGAGAAGGCTCAAACACTTATTTGTCTTTTGTATTTAAAAAAAAAAAAAAAAATGCCTTCTTTAGTATGCATTTTTATACTCTAAAGTCTAAATTATACATTTATATAAATAGCCGGAAAAAAAAAAAAGTTTGTCATATTTTAGTTTCAAAGTCTTAGCATGTTATCTAGTCAGCACATTTTTTATTATCATAACTGGACTATTTCAAGCTTTTCTGATGCCAAATCTTACAGAAGTTCCATGACATGAATATAAGACCAAAAGGTTATTGCATGAAAAAAAGTTGTAATGGTATAAAGTCTCAAGTCCTAAGCGGAGGGTGACTATGATTCAATCAGGGGCTAAATAATATTTTTTTAGGACTTTAACAGGAGGAGGCTAAACAATTGTGCTCTATACTACTAGTAAAAAAAGTTGGACCTATCCATTAATATAGGTTGCACATCAGTGCCAATTCACTCTCATCTAAAATGATATGAATCCCCTATACTGAGATCCTATGTATGGTACGCACCATCACATATAATTTATTAATTCTCATTGTTATTATTTCACCCTTTTTTTCGTAGCCATCATCCTGTTAAGGAGAAAAATTGTATGTGTGTGTATACGTATGAACTGTAGATATTTATGGATGTCCATTCTAAATATGTACGGATAGGAAATGGATTTTGAGCCAAGATTGAGGGCTAGGGAAAGATTCACCACTCGAACGCAGTTTGAAATTACACAAGAGTATTATCGAGCTGAATTCAGCAACGGTATTATTCCACATTGCTCACGATAATTAGAACATCCTAAATATGTAGGGATAGAAATGGATTTTTAGCCAAGAATGAGGTGCTAAGGGAAGATTCACCACTTGAACGCAGTTTGAAATTACACAAGAGTATTACCGAGCTGAATTCAGCAACGGTATTATTCCACATTGCTCACGATAATTAGAACATCCTAAATATGTAGGGATAGAAATGGATTTTAAGCCAAGATTGGGGTGCTAGGAGAAGATTCACCACTCGAAAGCAGTTTGAAATTACACAAGAGTATTACCGAGCTGAATTTAGTAACGGCATTATTCCATGTTGCTCGCAATACTTAGACGCTAAAATGGTGTTCCATCCTCCACTACACTATGTCTTATTTCATAATACACTATGCTAAAGTCAAGGTGGTCATGTCCGTCGTTGACAGAAGCGAGTGTTGACATATATAGAAGTAGTTACTCATTGACACATTTGACGTGTCAGAAATTCTTTTGTCTTCTCATTAGTTGTGCCTAAACCAAATGACTCCTTCAACGACATTTGATTCGATACTCTACGTGGTGTCTAACAAGACAACAAACTATGTCTACCTTCTCTATTATTCACTCATCTCTGGACGAGGGATGCCATACTGGCCATTGAGCATTGGAATGCTTTGTCATAATTTAGCAACTTTGTTCATACTCACAAATTTATGTGCACATGCAAATACTACTTTTGATAATAAATTTATTGATCAATCAGATCAAAATAAATCCATCCATTACTATTGACCATTGAAACAATCCTTCGTTGATGATCCATCTTTGTCCTTTTCCTTTCATATTTAAAGACGGTATATCGTTTTCGCAACGTTACTTTTTCTTCCTTAGTAAAATAACCGATTGATCAAAAGAGGGGAGCCAAGGCCTTGCCAATGGGTTCCAAGATCCAGCACCATTTCTATTCTTATTTCACTTAGCTTCATATTCAATCCGTTGAAGTTTTATTTATTTTCTATCCTCCTCATTTAACAAACACTACATAGTGGTCTGATTCAGGTAGTAAAATAAAAAATAAAAAACCACACCAAATAGGAGGATTCTACAATTTGGTTCCATAAAGATTTCTATTATATTTCTATTGATTCTAGTTTCTATGCGTCCCGTTGGGAGTCTCTAGCACCCAGAGGTGACCGGAATTTTTTTGCTAAGACAAAGAGCAAGATCCTAGATTTCTCTTAGAAATTGAGAATTCTTTCTTGTGGTTTAGACGTGCTCATGAGTAGGTGGATCAAGTAGGTAACCAAGTCGACATTCTCATTATACCATGAACAAATGAAAGGCACCGTTCACATTCTGCGGAGTAGTGTCCCACTTGAAAAAAGTACTGGGAAATTATAATAAAACAATGTTGGGACGTGAGGAATTCCTTCCCATAAGAACATGCAAATTGCAGGGAGGAGACTAAGTTATTGGAATGCTTTTTTTTTTTTTCTTTCTTTCTTTCCTTTTTTTTTTTGGAATGAAATCTGAAAGAAACTTTATTTCCTTAGCAATGTTGCATTATTTTTTTATGAAAGGCGGGAAGGCAATGTAAATCTTGATTGAAACCAAGGAGAATTCAATTTCTCGAAATAAAAATAGTAGTAAAAAGATAGAAATATGATGTGGCCTCCTAAGCTTCTGAAATGACATGCACACGCTATAACTAATGGCTCAACATGTGTTTTCCATGCACTTTGCCATGCAGGATATACAGTCTAGTCTCTAGACACCAGTACCCATGTTGGTTGTTTTTCAACAAAAAAAACATCCACGTGTTAAAATTAATTTTTGATCGTTCTATTTTCATACTGAGCAGATTCGTATGGAAATTCAATAAGCTACCTTTTCCTAACAAAAAATAGGAAAAAAAATTCTACACGGCATAGGAGTAAATATTGGTATCAAATTGACTTCGACACCATCTGGGAAGTATTCATAAAACTTTCTCATTCGAGAAACTCATTCAGTTGAACAAGGCGCAGTATTCTCAAGCCCGTAAAGAAGGTCTTCGTATGGTTATGTAGTTTATTAGTCATAGGCCCAAGAAATTAGAATTCTCAGTAAGAGCATTGTCATGGTAGTCTAAGGAGTGTGCCTCTTGTGTTTCCAATGACCACTTGCTATGCGAGTAAGAAATGGCTAGGGTATAAGACCCCTACTTCATCCTAGACACACAAAAGGATGGCATCATAATGAAGGAATATTTGGGATTATGAAGAACAAGGAATAATTACATTTTATGAATGAATTCATGAAACCAATTTTGATTGTTAGTAGGAGCGAACTGAGCTCTTTTCTACGGGATAGAGTATCGAAGGACGCATGTTAGTTGCCATATTGCCAATGAACAGACAATCCTAGACAAAGCCATTACAGGATGAACTTTCTTTCAATCATTTGATTCCTTGGCTCAAAATTTTTAAGGCCTTGCGACGGTGACAGTTTCCAAATGCATTCTCTATATGATTTTCGTATAATGAATAAAATATTTCAGTTGGCTTTAAAGAATAAAAAACAAATCTGAGCTCAAAGTGATACTTGATTGTCCTCCAACACACACCTAAATTTTGTTAAATTTTTTAAACTTGAACATGTATATATAAATTTTCAATGGTTGAAATTTCTATTTCCAAAACAGTGACATAAACTTCGTAATTTGACCTCAAATATCAACACAAAATTATGGATTTTTTTGCTGAGCAACCTAAAAAAAGTGTGTAAATTTTAAAATTTTCCTGCACTCAAATGGGGAAGGGATTTTTGAAAAACGACAATTAAGGATACAAAACAAAAGAAAGCAGCTATCTATCCATCACGATCTTACTACAATTACCTGATGATAAATAAACACAAGAGAGGGAATGATGCTTAATTTATATTTTTGACTTTTTGACCAAAGTCAAAAGTCAAAAATAGAGGGGAGAGGTCTCTTTACTAGGAAAAACTCCTTGATCTGAAGAAAATTTTGTATTTATTAAATGGACTTATATCAGGCCATTTGAGTAGTTAATTCATATATCTAATTATATAGGTGGGATAATATATACAATTATCCAAAGGGTGGTGGTTGCATCACACAAAAGGGTGGTGGTTATCCAAAGGGTGGTGGGATAAGATAAACGTGGCATGCACTTTACAACCTTGGGAATAGGCGTGGAGGGGAATAAAGCTTGGCACAATCAATTGGCTTCATAGATTACGATGTTGGGTACAATCTGAAGCCTAATATCTATGTTCAGACATGCTTTGAGTAAAATATTTGAGTAAATACTAAGGCCTAGTTTGCAATTTCTGTTCCAGCATCCTGAAATTTATTTCTGAAAAAATAAACTATTGGGTAGGATAGAGTTAAAACTGAGAACCTTTATATCATTGGGTTGTGTTTTGCAAGGGATTATGTGTTGGGTTTAGCTTGAAATTAGCATATAATATTATATTGATAAGACTAAAAATTTTGGGCTCACACGTTTTTTAGATCGGTAAAGTACCATAAGTGCATGTAGACACCTAGACATTAGGAAGAATTTTATGGTACTATGGAAGAGAGTTGTTGGCAAGGGATTCGTCTACAAGATGGCTAAAGAGATGAGGTAAAGGACAAATTTCAGACAAGAACAAGTACATCGTTCCCATTTAGAGGCAAGGCAGTGGCAGGCTTTTGGATTAGATGAAATAGCTTCCTTGCAGCATGGGTCGGTCTAAATAATATGAAGTTCATGATTTGCTAGATGTGCCCATAACCGGACCCATTTTCACACATGACCAAAAAAAAAATGTCATTCCAACTTATAGTGTGTTTGTGGGTGAGTTTTAGAGGCTATCATTAACAACTTCAATGGAATGAGCTCCAGTCTTAACAAATATGCAAGAGGATGGCCTAATGTAAAGTTCAGGGAGTTTCACAATTCACAAATGACATCTTTCGTCGTCACCACCTAGTGTAAAGTTGAGGGTGAGGAGGATAAGGGAAGGTTATTTTTTATTATTACCGAAAGTTTTGGAATGAGTAAATACAAGAAATATTTCTACATTCTTATTGCGTAATAGAAGGGAGTTCTATACTAAGAAGATATAAGTAAAAAAAAAAGCCACCTCACACATGACCACTATGAAGTTCCACTCGATGTGGATGTGGAGGCGGAGGTGAGATCCTTAGAAAATTGCAGTAGATTGAATAAAATGAAGAACAAGTACCATAACACGCATGTTGATCTAAATAGGAAGGAATTTTGAGCTTGTCAAACATTGATAGAAGAAAACCACCTTCACAAATGAGCGAATCCGTCATTTCCACTTATCACAAAGGTTGGGGGTGAGGATCTGAGGTTACTATAAACAACTGCATTGGACATTTGATGATCAAATCTATCATTCCCATTGAGTTCAGAGGTTTAGAGTGGGTTGTAAATAATTGCATTGGACATTTGACAAGCAGGATAAGGAGTGGTCATGTTAGATAAATGTGATGGGTTAGCATTTACCATGAAATGTGGGTTTCAGCGTGAGGGAAGGAGGGGGGTGGTTTGGAATAAATAACTGATGCTTGCAAACATGAACTACAGTTTTATTAAACCCTATTCTCTTATCTCTATCGCTTGGTTCTACTTTTTCTCTAAAACTTTTTCTGAATATTTTCTTAATGTTAAGTAACGTTAAAGGGTACATTTTATGAACATTTTGTGAAAAAAGGAGCTCATTTTATATTAAATTCCTTTCGAATCCATTTCATGAGTATATTTCTCGAATGTGCATATACTTTACTTGCATGTCTAACCAATCCTAGGCAGATGATAACCACATCTCAGGAGCTCATTTTATATTAAATGCATTTTGAATCCATTTAATGTGTATATTCCTAGAATGTTTACATGTCTAGGCAGATAACTAACTACAATGGGTGGTGAGGTTACTAAGTTGCCATATGTGGGACTTGCAGCCTTGGAAAATACTCTTACACAGGGTTGCATAGGCAAGCAAATAATTGCAAATGTTCTCAAACTAATGTGATGATGCCTTTTCCAAGACCCATCACAAGGAGGCAGGACTTGTAACAGTTATTAAGAGATGTTGTAGACTCCTCTAGAGGATGTGCAGTTTCATAGGAATGGTCCAAGAGAAGAAGAAGTGTTTCCCAATTGATTGTGGTGAAACACTAACCACCATGTTTTGATATAATGACACACTAAATAAAGATCTCTACACCATTTCTATTGATGGGGAATAATCAAATGGTTGAATAATAGTTAAGCAATATTAGAACTCTAGAATGAATGGCCATCACTCTGATGCTTCACTAATGTGAGATTTGTATTTATGAATACTCTCTCCTAGCTCTATTTTTATTTATTTTTGCAACGGATTTTCGTTGTCGTAATAAGGGTATTTTCTTTGTAGTGTCAAAGAACGAGAAGAAAATTGAAGTAGCACACCTCCTAGCTAAAGAAGCCTCTCTCTCCTCTATCAGAGCTTGTATTTCAATTTTTTTTTTTCTCAACTATTCAGAGACCAATATCTATCTGTTCATACAAATTTGTTAATAAAAAAAATCAAAAACCAATAGAATTGAGGTACTTCACTAAATCTTTGGTATATACAAAATGTTAAAATATCAACGTATTCTTCTAGTTAATTGCATTAATACTTGAGATTAATTAAGGTAGTATCCATTTTGGAATGCCCTAGGCTTCATTCTGAAAGCCTTTTTATGTATACAAAGTCCACATCAAAATGAGGGTGAGGTACTTTGAAGACTATGATTGGACTTTAGAAAAAGGTCAACAAAAGTTGACTGCTAAAGACAACAACGCACAAGCATATTCCTCACTTCTGATCAGACACCTATATCCACATGTCGATTACCAATGATGGGGGGGAGTATTTGATTTTGGCTGCTAATTATGGGGTTTGGACTTGGAGACTTGAAAGTTCACACGGAATTTCAACTTAAACTTCAGCATACATCTTTGTTGTTATAGAACTTGAGTCGGTTTCTTTTTCTTCTCAGTAGTATGACTGCCCAAGATGGTCCTGAACTTAACAATTAGAATGAAATCGTTCATAGAGATGCGCCATCGAATGATCGCCAACGAACTTAGGTATTCCTATCCACATGGACATCTAAGAATGCAGTTTTTGCTTTCAAGAAGAGACTTATAATTATATCTTTTGCTCCTGCCAATATGTCACTCGTTTGATCAAAAGTTTCATGGTGGTGAGGCGGAAAAATAAAGTCCTTATATCAATTTTCATCTATATCCTATTGCATCACATGACCGTTTTTTTTTTTAACGGAAGGTTATTTTATTAATTATCGAAAACGTTTTGGAATGAGGAAATACAAGAAATATTTCTACATTCTAGTTGCGTCTTCACTACCCCATGATGCCTATAGCATCGAATGGGGGGCAAAAAGCCATCCTGCATCACATGACAGTTGATTGCTAAAAAAAATCAGTAGTCCTTATATTTCTCTAATTTCCGGGGACGGTTTCGTCGTGATAAAGACTTTGGTCGGAGAATCGCCTTTCATCGACTTCAAACTGACGTACGCCTTTTTAGCACTTTTTTTTTTTTTTTTGATTATCTACTAGCACATTTTTGTCAATTAAAGGTCTTAATACCCAATTATGTGGTTTAATAGCCTAAACTTCGTTTGCATGTGCATGTCGATAGTTCTACCCTATTGTAAATATTACCATTGTATTCATTCTATGATTAAGAAGAGCAATTCAACGTTAGAAAAAGTGGAATCCTAAAAGACCTAAAAGGCTATTTTTTATACAAGTCATGAGGAATTTGAGATGTGAACCGTGATATAGCATGCTATATAATTTGTTGTCCTGATGATTTAGGGTTTTCAATTGTTAGATATAGCAAAAACTTGGTATGTGGTGAAGGGTACTAACACTACCCTATTGTGGGGTTACATATCAAGAAGTACATTAAATTATCACAACTATAAATAAGGGGAAAATATGTCGAACCATAATGTAAATTGTATTCTCATCATTTCAAAACCCCTCATTGGCATTGGTACCCCTCATTTCTCAATAGAAGTAATCACTTAAGATTATTGGATGCAAGAGCGGCAAGCTCACTTTCACTTATCTGGGTTTCCCAATCGAGAGTTGGCTTAGATCAACCTCCTCACTTGTTAGATTTTTTTAGGGCAAAGACGAGAGAAAGAGGCACGGCGTTATACGCTCGGGGGAGTGAACCTCAGCGATCTTAGAGTGCAAAACCTATGCCCCTAGGACAATGGGATTGGCTTTTCTTCAATGGGAGGATGATATTTGGAAACAGTTCATTACGAGTATTCATGGCCTCTATGCCGACGACCCACATTCCTACCCACCCTGCATCCACACTTACATCCTTTTGATGAAGTGGCATTTGCTCCACTATCCATTTCAGCTCTACCGCCGAAACAAACTTTTTTCACCTCATTCAGCGGACACCACACCGTAGATACCTTATCGATTTCTAGTTTGACACATGGATAGATTCATTGCTAGTTTGTTTTGCATCTTGCACATTCTGTACAACAAGACGCCCACTCCCAGATGGACTAGTATCTGACTTCATTTGTCGGTCCGGGTGTGGACATGTGCAAAGGAGTGATCTCCGATGCGCATAGGTATTTTCGCCTTGGCCACCTAATGCCATCTAAAATTAGGATCACCTAATGCAAATACGCCCAGGTATTTGGTTGTGCTTGCCGGATCGATTAGTCACAACGAAGATCTTTGCCACATGAACATTATAATGGGAATTGGACAGTGCATCTTTTTTTTTTCTCAAGGAACGTGTCAACAACCATCTCTTTAGCTCATGTGCATTTGCATCCAGAATTTGAAGTAGGGTGACACGGAGGTGTGATCATAGGCTGTGATTACTTGAAGCCCTCAGTTCCATCTTTCCCATACTCATGCTGAATCGGTTCAAGTACTTTATTCAAGCCACGTCCTTATGACATACTCCTATATGGAGAGCTCGTAACCTACTCATATTCCAAGGTGCTACCTCTACTCTCGTCCTTCTACTGATCCATGAAGACACCCTATGTTGGATTCAAACCAGGAAACCAGCCCACGCCCCCTCGATCCTTCCGGCCAGCTGGCTTCAAAACCCGTTCGCCTCCATATCCCATTGGCATTAATCTAATGGCCCAATTACCTCCTCTCTCCTAACCTTTTATCTTTCCTTTGTACATCATTTTATTTCAGTAATAAAATTTACTGAGTGACTGGAAAAAAAAAAAAAAAGAGTTATAAGATGGGTTGGTCGTTGGAGTACCATAAGAAAGAGGTAGAGGTGGAGAATTCGAATCCATCAAGCATAAGATGACAAATATATACCCAAACTAACTATGACCAGTAAAATAAAAAGTAAAATTGCATTCAATGCCGTGATTCTGGTAGATATTGAATACTACAACTTGCTTGTTTTAGCACTTTTTTTTATTTTTATGTATATATATCTACATTTCATGTAATCTTAATAATTACAATATTCATGAAATGATAAATGCCATTATTTGAGATCCTATAATTGGTGGTGATCTTAGTTTTACGAAGAAGAAGGCTATCAAAACTAGAAGTTCTATCTAATGTAGGAGACGTATTTACCAAAATGGCTGCAAAAGCATATTTCAGATCCTATAATTGGTGCTGATCTTAGTCTTAACGAGAAGGCGGTCGCAACTACAAGTTCTTTCTAATGCATGAGACTATATTTACCAAAATGGCTGCAAAAGTATATTTCTCCATGAAGAAGTTAATATGCTACAGAAGTTAGAACCTTACACAGCAGCTATAGAATCTCAGGACTAGTTTGCAAATTATTACTTAGGTACTTATACCTCCTGAATCTAGTCAAAATTCTAGATGCTCAATCGAGATGTTGCTTCCTTCCATTTGGGTGTGGGTTTAGAATTTTGGTACTTCACATTGTAATCAATACGATTTTTTTTTTTTTTAAAAAAATCAGCTTATGAGCAATAAGGTTAGTCTCATATGCTTGTACTAAATGTGTTTCCGGATTGTATAAAAGATTGGTTTTATAAGTTTGCAATTTTTCTTGTTGAATTTTGTCTAGTCTATAAGAGATCTATCTCGGAGAAGAGCAATGCCTTCAGCATAAGCTCATTAGAAATTTCAAAAAACAAGGTTCAGTAAATTGACCGTATCACAAATTCTGCTACTACATAGCTACCTAGAACCCTTCTTGGATACGTCCTGTAGAACTTTATTGATCTATATCCATTTCAACTCCATTGGCTTTTGATGAAGAAGTAAGCATATTATTCGTTACAAATGAAACTTTCTTTTAAGATACTATTCGACATCATTTAAAGGGAGAGAATATACTAGAGTTTTGCTTTATGGATGCTGTTGTAACCAACGTTTTTATTTTTTATTTTTGCATGGCATTGCCATGCAAGAAGGGAGAGGAGAAGGAAATAAGATCCATTCAAGAAAAACCCCATAGCACATATCTGGAGGAGAATCTTTTATTTTTCTTCGGATGAATGCAAGCCGCTTTATTTTAAAACCGCATAAATCTAAATAGCTATCGATCGTCTCTGAAAATTATTTCATAACCTTCAATCTCATTCCTATTCTCAAAAAAAATAATTTTGCGGGATGTTTAAAATTTTGTACATTATTCTCATCATCTTCAAAATTTTGTATATCATTATTCATAACATCTAGTGTTCAATCAAAGTCTTCCTAGTGATTTCATAGAATGATATTTCAAGACTGATTTTCTTAACTTCAGTCTAATAATGATACGAATATCTTGTTGTCCTATTTCAAGCAAAAATTTTATGTACTTAGAAATGACAATAGATTCGAATCCGGGTGAAATGACAGATTAAAGGATTCAAAATGGGTTTTTGTTGACCTCATATGCCATTTAACTGCTTCATTAGAATTAACTTTTTTTTTTTTTTTTCAAGCACATCGGCTGGAATCTCTTTAATAACTAGCAGATCGGCTGAAGGAACATTATACAGAAGCAACAAAGTGAAAGACGGAGCCGACAAGCTAATAGGAGTGAAGGGTGGTTCTTCCCAATCCGAACGAACTTTACATCCTCGATGTCAAAAAAACCATGCATGTAAATGTTTTGGTCAAAGGTGTGGTGAAATCAATTATTTAGCTATGCACTCACACCATCGGAACATATCTAGTTAGAAACGATACGAGATAGATTCAATAGATGAGACGGATAGGTAGTGAGAATTCACAAATCCAGGCCTCTATGAAACAAATGAGTGTTTTCAGAAACTATCCTCTTGTGCCCAACTTTTATGGGATTTGAAATAAATAGTTCTGTATTTTCCCATGCGCTAACACAAGAAGGAATTTTTAAACGAAAAAAAAAAAAAAAACCAAGTGTGCACAATTTTTCTCATTTCTTAAAATGAGAATGAGACTGAAACAACGAATTCAGAATAGGCCCTAATAATATCGAGATCGAAGTTAAAAAAAAAAAAAAACTAGACACAAATCCATACCCTTTAAACTTAAAAATTATAAGGGATGCAAGGCTTCAACAAGCTCATCACCTTTTACTAAAAAATAGGATCCAATGATTTTTTTTATTTTTTTTTGAGGGCAAGAGAAAAATGAATCGACTGAGCGAAATGACTGGATTTCATGATACCACCCACGGTTGTCTAGTTGGTAAGTGCATCTTTGCTTACCGAGTTTTTCTAGGAAAAAATGCTATATGAATTAGCTAAAACAATTCTTCGAGGTGTTCCTAATCCATACTGAACCCTAAAATTTTCATTGACACCAAGAATATATCGCCCTTCCTTAGAGAGAACAAAGAGAAGGGAATTTTTTTTTATGGGAGAGGTATACCATTATTTTGTTAAATGAGTTAGTTAGAACTCCTTATCCATAACTTAAATATTTTTGTAAGCCTTGGCTTCAAATAACCACTTCGCAACTCCTTTTGCCCGAGGTAAGTTATCTATTTGTAAACGACGTAGGGAAATGATTAAGCACTTCCAAAGTTTTAAATCTGCGAGAACGATGCTCGGGGGTGGTGAAGGGTGAATAATATTGGAAGCAGAACGAACTTAAAATCGTTTCTCCGATTAGTTCAGTACAGTTTAACTTCTAGGGGGCTTAGATCATTAACTATATTCATTCTCGGTTTGAATAAAAATATTAGATCGTTAACTCGGGGGGGAACGCTACCCTAACGCCACCCCCACAACAAAACCTAGCCTATACACTTCAAATCCTTATGAAGAGTCCAAATGTTTTAGATGGTTTTCTTTATTGAAGTTTGATTCGCTTAGAAAAGATTCCCAACTAGTGAGTGTGTCACTTATCCTGGAAGAGGGTCTATATAGCAAAGAAAAAAGTCCAAAAATAAATGAGGGATGTAAGGTAGAATAAAGCTACACAATTTTTCAAGACTTTTTTTTTTTTGAGTGGTGAACTATTCAACCACTAAAGTCGGGGCTCGATCTTTTGAGTGCCTGCCCGATTCAGCACTTATGTGGAATCTCAATTTATTTTTTGATCCCACATAAATTGTTGCTCTGTTTTTTTTTTAATCCCTTTTCAAGAAGGGAATAGAGCAACTTGATCATGAGATGCACAGGATAAGATAATAAAAAGAAATCGAACTAAAAACATACTATTTAGCATGCAATGGACCTATTCACTAGCGAAGTATAGCATGCAGACATGATTAAGAAAAAAAAAACGATGTAAACGAGAGGAAAATGCCGAAATATATGGAATATAAAATGAAATCACAGGCACACATCACACAGACAATCCTTCATAAAAGCAAATTTATAAATAAATAAACAAACAAACAAACAAACAAACAAATGCATCACGATTTACTAGGCAGAACTAAACAAAACAAAAACACCCTATGAGTTAAACCTTCTTCCTAATTTTTATTTTATTAACTTCTTAAGGAGTCTAAAAAGTTGAGTTGCTTGAAAACCCAGTATGTTATAAACTATCTTATTTTTGGATGTATGGTGAATTAAAAATTAGAAGGGTTTGTTTGCACACAAAAATGCTGAAAAAAACCATATAAATAAAAAAGCATGTCTATCACCAAAAAGTTGCTTGAAAACTTATTCCATTTTGTCCAAAGATAGATTTAGAATTAAAGGCCAGTAACAGTTAGCTTATGTTTTCTTGCTTCTTTTTGGAAGTCCGAACTAATAACTTTACAAGTGTCCAAAATAATGTGTTTATTCTCTTATCCTATTTGTTAACCTCTAGATGTAATGATTTTACCACTAGATTTAGGACTTAACTTCCCTACTGTGTGTACCTTTAGAAAAGTATTTTATGCTAAAAAAAAACAATGTGATTACTATTATGAAATTTAATTCAATCGACCTATTCCCCACTCCGCTACCGATTAAAACAGACCTCTCTAAATCGTAATCTTCGATACCCATCTTCGAACCAACAGTGTTTTCCAACGGTTTCCTCTTCGCTTAAAATCTCATTCCTCTTAAAACAGTCTCTTGCTTCAACAGATTATAATGTTTCTCTACTTAAAAGAAAGGGAAGGTCACACATACATACATAGATCATTTTTTGCACTTGCAGGAAGCCCATTCTGCTCTTAAAAAGGGGGGGGGTTTTCTGTCTTACTGTCTTTACTTGTTATGAAAGCCTAGTATGAAGAATCCGGAAGCGCCGAAAAGACTTATTACCTAGATCGACATCACGATCACCGACCACTACTTTCCGGGCACTTATGAATCCTCTGAAAATACACCATACACTACCAAGCAAATTTCTGGTTCCCACTCTGCTCAGAATGTGCCCTGAAAGTTCCAAAAAACGACAGGTATCATCCAATCAGCCTTCGATATCGATCTCTAGAATCCAAAAAAAAAGACTCCCCTAGAAGAAGTAGAACCCCCGAACAGCATGGGGCCACTGAGTGACTGACTGTCTACAAAGTTCCAATGATCACAAGAAATCTTTCTCATCATATAACTACTTCCCTAGCTTCTTCACCTCCTCAGTGCAACAACTTCTCCCCCCTTTCGAAACCGGTATGTTTTCAAAGCACTTTCCAACACAGCAACATATTATCTATCTACAACACCCCCCCTCTGCTCAATCACCTCTCAGAAAGTCAAACTCCCCCCTCCCTATCTTATTGTTCAGTTTTTATTTTACCTAGTTATCATCACTCAAGTCAACATGCTGGTATTAAGCAACTCTGTAAATGCAGTTTAATTCTAACCTTTCAAGAGACCAAAGGTGCTCCCATCTTTATGCTCAACCGCGACTACTTCTCTTCTTCCTGAGAAGTAAAGGGGGCTTACTATATCAGGTGCCTGCATTTATTTGAACAGATATCAACTGTGAATACCATTTGGGGAGACCAAAAATGCTTCCATCCCTTTATGTACAACTGCAACTAGTCCATCTCTCCTGAGAAGTAAAGTACTTGCTATCAAACGCCCACATTTATTTGAATAGACATCAAGTGCAACTACTATATCTTAAGCCCCCAACACCCTGCCAATAAAAATTTAACAGCAGATTCAACCAACCCCAACGATGAAAATACAAACAACCACCCCCCCATCAAGAAACTCTCTCTTTCATGTCAATATCTCCAACCCGAATGTTCTCTGGTGTCTCAATCACCTAAAAGTTTTCCTTGACATCATCATTCTCAATGTTTAAACTTAGACCCCCTTTCAACTTCATCAGTCTTCTTTTCCAGCTAAAACGACATAGTTGCCAACCAACCAAGACCTTTAAATCCATAAGAGGCTGGCGGAGACAGATATATCCTTCTAGTCCTAGTACATAAGGCTGTAGGAAGCTAATAGTCGAAAAACTCGATCTATATAAGAAATGGGAACTGACAAGTTCAAGCTTAATAAGAGATTTAATATCAAAGCAAGCATGTCAAACTCAGCTAGTTTCCACGTTCAAATAACAACAATAACTGCAAAAGAAGGAAAAACAAGATTCATGCCTCACGAAGATAATCGAAAACCTTTCAGAAATTTCTACTGCACAATAAATACAGTAAACTTAACAAGAGGAGCAAGTTATCCGAAAGCACAAATTTACCGATCAATTATTTGAGAGACAGAAAAAAAATGTCTCTCTGTTCTTCTGCCATTCTCAATACATCACCATATATTATTCAGAAAACAAAAACTCCAGTCGATTGAGTGACCCAAAAAAACAAACGATGACCATTTGTCTCATTTAGAAATTCACAGAATGAAACAAAAGAATAAAGCAAAGGGAAAATCTCTGTCAATTCCCATCTTCACAAGATGATGACAACTTGGCCTTCAATGAGAGAAGCAGAAGATAAAATTTTGTACCGGATCAGCAGTTAAGATGCCAACCTCTGAACATAAAAAGAGTCCTGAAACAGGCGGATGTACAGGAACATGCTGTTTTGTCAAACAGAAATGTTAATGCAATAAAGAAACAAGCTCAAGCACTGACCAAAATTCAGAAAGCTCAATGAAGTGAGGGATCTCACCGTACTTTTAATCTACAGACAACAATTTGATTTCAGCATTGCCTAACACATGAACAATCTATATGCCATGGAGACCTCTATTTGAAACATTAGTTAATATTCAATAGCCTAAGGACTAACCAACTAGAATGCAGTAATAGCTTCCTCACACCCCTCCTCTTCAACCCACCATGACCCCAGCAACCACAATTCAAGGGGAAGAGTACAAAGGAGGTTAATACACATCATAGAAATAACAACTCCATCACCATATTCAGTACTCCTCCAAAAGTTTGTGAAAAAAGAGAGCAACCAATGCAGAAGAAACAATTATTACTTACCAGGGATTTGGCCTAAAAAGAAACAAGAAACTCTACCAGATGGTTGATATAACAACTCGATCCTCTATAAGCCAACATATCACTCAGGAAAAATTTGCAGCAGAAGCTGTCTGTGCACTTACTTTGTGAAGCAGCCATGAGAGGAAAATTGCCATCAACAGCAAAATTAAGAGAATTGGGGGCAGTAAAGCAAAGGGAAAGAAAAGCATAGAGCACGCAATTTTACTCATGGAGGAAAAATTAAATAAATAAATTTTTTTAAAAAAAGGAAGGGCTGTAGAAGAGATGGAGAAATTTTCGTACCTTCGAGAGCCAAATTTTGTCGGAGGAAGCAATGTCGAGCCAGTCTCGGCATACCAAACGTGCTTGTGCCACGCTGAGTGCGTCGAGTTTGCTCAGGATGATCAGCATAATTCCTGAACCGAACACCGCCAGCGGGTCAAGCGAGTCCCCGATTTCTTCGTAATTATCTCCTCCTCCGGCAAAATCGCCGTCAGTTTTGTCGAAAGATGACACCTGAGATGGCCAACTCGACGGCCCATCTTCCAATTCCTCCATCTTCACCTTTCGCTTACCCCGTCCGGAAAAATCGCGCCCTCCGTGATCACTCATCGCCGCAAAAAAAAACAAAAAACGAAATGTGGGGGTTTTCAATCAAATCAGCGAGCGGTTTCAATCCGATTCCGCGTGAGGGCGCGTGGTGACGTCGAAGAGAGAGAACGAAAGGAAGGTTTCGCTTTCAGTTTCAGCCATTTCTTTTTTTTTTTTTTTTTTTCGAAAATCGAAA
>KE528168.1:0-16800 GCA_000441915.1 Genlisea aurea | reverse complement strand
AAAAAAAAAAAAAAAAAAACAACAGACGCCATTCATTTCCTTGAAAATTTTTAATCCTACATGATATGATCAACTCCAAGGAATGAAATGTTCTTTCTTAACCTGTGCAAGAAACTTGGACAACAATGAGACTAGAGAAGTCGAAGCTGGAAATCCGGCTGCATCGTATGGTGTTGTTGGTTCTCCATATTCATTCACAGATGGAATGAAATCTCTGTATACAGCAAAAGGTCCATTGAAAATGGATGCTTCAATGACAAAAGTGTTAACAGATTCACCGAATTTGGAGACCATGATTTCAGCAATGTTGTGAGGATCGGATAATCTGCGGATCACATCGTTGTTTGTTCCTTCAACTCTATCACCAGTAAAAAAAATCACATTCCCTGAAGGGACCTAAAGAAAGAGTTGGTTGAGATCATTACCAAAACAGCAAGGATTGGCTAATGAGACAGAAGCTTACCGCAAGGCCTTTGGTGGAGCGGGAGAGTAGGAGAGATGCGGCGATTCTGTAGTAAGTAGTGCTATCAGGATGCAACTGAATTTTGAAAATTCCACTCCAGCGATTCATCGTTCATTATTAACTGCTTTAGATTCCAGATTCAGATCATAAAGCCGAATTCTTACTCAGCTTAGACAAAGGCTCCTAAATCTGAGCTAAATCAGGAGTCGACCACATCAATCAACCTCGAAACCTGACGGATTTGGTACTGGCTGGACATTCGAAATTCGAATCTTTGAAACATCAATTACCTTCGTGATTCTCCGATTCGATTCACCAGCCGGCAAGAGTTAATCGGCCTAGCTTCGTCGGTTCCATGGCGACTGAAATGGTTCCATTCTGACTTCTCATTACTATTTATTCAATTTTTTTAATAATTTGTAAATTTTGAGAAGTATAAATAAATAAATAAATAAATAAATAAATAAATAAATAAATAGCATTTGGGCCCAATAAGCCCGATCTGGCCCATTGGCAGATGCACCGGACTAATTCCAATGATATTGTGGCCGGCCTACTGTCCCGCGCGGTACACGCATCTTCTCGCGATCGGCTTCATTCAATTAAAAGTTTTCTGGGGTTATTCTCGCTATTGATTGATCATCAGCTCTGCTTTCATTTACTATACTAAGAAGTTGATTTTCGTATCAACCAGGTAATTTGATTTTTAGGTTCTTCAATTCTAAGATAAGAAGTGAGAGCATCGGTTCGTTTTTGGACGACATATAGGCTTGTGTATTTGATTTTTGATCAAGACGATGATTGGGCATCTGCATTTTGTTTCGATGTTTTGGGATTGGCAATGCGTTTTATGAGGCAGGGTGGATCTGTAATGTGGGTATGCTACTGAGTTTTTGAACTTCTTCCTGGATTGGTAATGCGTTGTATTGGGCATGGTGGGTCTGTAATGTGGATTTGCTACTTAGTTTTTTCAACTTCTTCTTCCTTGATTGACATCATTTCCATTTATAGGAAGTCGGGCACCAATGTAAAAACTTGTACTGGATGGATATTTTTGCATTTGGTTTTACTTCGTTGACTTGTTTATCATTTTAGCTTGAGATGTGGCATTGATTTTTTTTTTTTTGTTTTGTTGTTGATCTGCTTTAGGTTAGCTTTATGGATTTATGAGAGGGAACTTTTTTTTTTGTAACTGGATACTCTTTTTTTTTAATGCTGGAATATAAAACTTGCTTCGTTCCATTTATTCATTTTTGTTGTTGTTTTTTTAATTATGAATTTTTGCAGGCATTACAGGGGAGATTCTCATCTTATTTATGGTGATCATTCCCTTGTGGATGATCATACATTACAAAATATGTGATGAATAGTGGCTAAAATAAATAGTTGATCTTATTCTGGAATGGAAGAAGAAGATGATCAAAAAGAAGTGCGTAGAGAAAATCATGGGGAGAGCTTGGAAATGCAGGAAGAAGGTGATTATGTAAATGATCATATAGAAACTTCAGAGTTAGAAACACGTACCGATGATGTAGATAATGTGGAATGTGCTACAGTTCTAGGACAGCATTCATCTTCTCACGGTGATCTTTTTGAGCCCATTTCTTTATCAGATCAAGAAAAAATTGATAATGAGATAAATCTGTCTCCAAATCATGTTGGGCTAAGAGATTCCTCTATCAGAAGTGATTTTTCAGTGGGGTCTTCTGGAGAAAATGTTCAATTAAATGAGCTTGGTTCTCCCACAGAGGGGGACTTCCTTCAAGAGCACTCACCTCCAACTAGTTTTGATTCTTCTTTAGATGCATTTGGAGATAGCGGGTATTCTCCTATTGATTCACCCCCAAAAGTAAAGCCTAAACAGGTTTTATCTAATGTATCACCGGAGCTTTTGCATTTGGTTGATTCGGCAATCATGGGTAAGTTAGAAATCCTGGAAAAACTAAAGAACATAGTTAGTGGTGTTGAATGTTTTGGAGGAGGTAATGATGCTGTTTCCATGGCTTACTTAGTTGTCGACTCACTTCTTGCGACAATGGGAGGCGTAGAATCTTTCGATGAGGATGACGAGGACAATCCTCCCACTGTTATGTTGAACTCTAGAGCTGCCATAGTGTCTGGTGAGCTCATTCCATGGCTTCCTGAAATGGGAGATTACCGAGCTCTCATGTCTCCCCGAACTCGGATGGTGAGAGGACTACTTGCTATTTTGCGTGCTTGTACTAGGAATCGAGCAATGTGTTCTGCTGCTGGCTTATTAGGAGTCCTACTTCGCTCTGCTGAGAGGATATTTGTTTCAATGGATGTAGTTAAGTGGGATGGGACCCCCCTGTTCTCCTGTATCCAACATTTGGCTGGGCATTCTCTTTCTCCACGTGATTTGCACCAATGGCTTCAAGTAATTAGTAAGACTTTCTCTACAGTTTGGGCTAGGCGTTTACTGAACTCTTTGGAGAAAGCCATGAGTGGAGAAGAATCCAGGGGTCCGGCATGCACATTTGAGTTTGATGGTGAGTGTTCTGGCCTTCTTGGTCCAGGAGATAGTAGGTGGCCTTTTTCTAACGGTTATGCATTTGCTACTTGGATATATATTGAGTCATTTGCGGATAACATAAGTACAGCAACTACTGCTGCTGCAATTGCAATGGCTGCAGCCGCTACATCCGGGAAGTCTTCTCATATGTCTGCTGCTGCAGCTGCTAGTGCACTTGCTGGTGATGGAACAGCTCATATGCCTCGTCTTTTTAGCTTTTTATCAGCCGACAATCAGGGAATGGAAGCCTATTTTCATGCACAATTTCTGGTTGTTGAATGTGGAAGTGGAAAAGGAAGGAGAGCTTCTTTGCATTTTACTTATGCGTTCAAGCCACAGTGTTGGTACTTTATTGGCCTCGAGCACATATGCAAACAGGGTCTGATTGGAAAGTCTGAGAGTGAACTTAGGTTGTATGTTGATGGTTCCTTGTATGAAAGCCGGCCTTTTGATTTTCCAAGAATTTCTAAGCACCTTGCATTTTGTTGCATTGGCACTAATCCTCCTCCAACCATGGCTGGATTGCAACGTCGCCGCAGACAATGCCCTTTGTTTGCAGAGATGGGACCTGTGTATATCTTCAAAGAACCCATTGGGCCCGAGAAGATGACTCGATTGGCATGTAGGGGAGGAGACGTGCTTTCTTCATTTGGTAGTGGTGCTGGATCGCCGTGGCTTGCCACAACTGATCATGTCCAGAGAATTTCACAGGAGAGTGTCATTTTGGATGCTGAGATCGCTGGATCTCTTCATCTGCTTTACCACCCGAATTTGCTCACTGGGAGATTTTGTCCAGATGCTTCTCTAACTGGAGCAGCAGGTATCAAGAATAATTGTTTTCCATAGTAGAGTCTTTAGCCATAGTAAATTGCATACTATTGTTGCTCCTTTGTTACTTTGCACTGTTGTTTGAACAGATAAATCTTATTGAATTTCTGACTGCCAGTCAGCTTTTCATTTTTTTTAGCTGTGTTTGAGTTTTTCCTCGTTATGCATTTCTGAGTTAGTCATGATAATTTCTAAACCCTAGTCATCTATCCTTGATTTATTTTTAAAATCTTTATCCTTGAAGGTATGGTTAGAAGGCCGGCAGAGGTACTTGGCCAAGTACATATAGCTACAAGAATTCGACCTACAGAAGCTTTATGGGCTTTGGCTGATGGGGGACCCATTTGCCTGCTTCCTCTGATTGTTTGCAGTGTGAATGAGCATAGCCTGGAGCCACAGTGTGGTGACCTTTCAGTATACTTAGCTACATCTGCATTAGCTGCTTCTGTTTTTCGAATAATCTCCTTGTCTATTAAGCATCCGGGAAATAATGAAGAGTTGCACCGCCGAAGAGGCTCTGAGATACTGTCTAGAATCTTGAATTATCTTCTCCAAACCCTAGCTTCAGTTGATGCTTCTAGGCGGAATGAAGATGAAGAACTCGTCGCTGCCATTGTTTCTCTCTGCCAGTCTCAGAATTTTAACCATGCACTTAAAGTGCAGCTTTTCAGCACACTTTTACTTGATCTGAAAATTTGGAGCCTATGCAGTTATGGACTACAGAAAAAACTTTTTTCCTCTCTTGCTGATATGGTTTTTACTGAGTCATCAGTCATGCGTGATGCAAATGCCATTCAAATGCTCCTGGATGGCTGCCGATGGTGCTATTGGACCATTCGTGAAAATGACTCTGTCGATACATTTTCTGCTTGTGGTGATGTCCGAGTTGTTGGTGAAGTGAATGCATTAGTTGATGAGCTTTTGGTTGTTATTGAGCTATTAATTGTGGCTGCCCCACCAGCATTGGCTGGCAGTGATGTCCGGTGCTTGTTAGGCTTCATGGTTGATTGCCCCCAACCGAATCAGGTAGTCTTTTATTCAGTATTTCCTTTCTTATGAAGATGATTAAGCTGTACTTCACAATCATCCAGATATAATGGATAACTTTTCCAGGTACCTAGGGTGCTACACCTAATTTATAGGTTGGTTGTTCAGCCCAATGTTTTGAGAGCTAGATCTTTTGCTGAGGCATTTATATCATGCGGAGGTGTTGAAACACTTCTTGCTTTACTACAACGGGAAACAAAAGCTGGAGATTATGATGAACCAGATTTAAGTGATGATAATGAGACTGCATCATTGGCCGAGCAAAGAGAAGATATGACTGTAGTGTCTACCGAACTACATGATCATGATGAGGGATCTTCTGATAAAAGTCACTTGAATTCAAATCTTCAGTCTTCTTTACATGATAATATTACTGATCCTTCGTTGCGAATGTCCGGAACGCATCATCAGTTCATCTCTGACAATCATAAGAACCTGGGTGGTATAAGCTATTCAATAAGTGCTGAAAATGCACGGAACAATGTGTATAATGTCGACAAAAGCGATGGCATTATTGTAGGAATAATTAACCTCTTGGGCGCCCTAATGATATCTGGACATTTGAAACTTGATTCCCCTGTTATCCCAGATGTCTCAAGCAATCTTCTTGTCTTGCTTGATGGAGGAGGAACCATGTTCGATGATAAGGTTTCTCTCCTGCTCTTTGGTCTTCGTAAGGCATTCCAGGCAGCACCTAAACGACTAATGACTATCAGGGTGTACAAAGCACTACTGGCCGCTGTGGTATGCCATTATTCTTTTTTCTTTATTATTTTTTAAGGTCATTGCTTGCTTCTTAAGAGCACTTTTAAATATTGTGAGCCACAAATTTGCTCTTTATTTCTGGAGATTGCCAAGTATCAGAATTTATACATCTCTTCTTCAAAAAAAAAAGAATTTATACATCTCAAATTATTAAGTAGTTAGCATTGTCTGGGGTATACATCTCTTATGTATAACTACTTTCACTCAAATTTCAATTAAAAAGAAGACGAATTCATTTAAAAAGAACATTATATTCAAATTCTTCGATGGGTATTTGTTTGCCTTGTTTCTCTTTAGACAAGAATTCTTCAATAACACATAATATTAGAAATCCATTCTTTATCAGTAGTGGTTAAATGGTCAGTTTATACCATAGCTACTAAGTGTTAATGTCTTGGCTCTTGAGGGGATTCGAGCATCAGACCTCCACCACTTAATGTCTATGCACTTTATAACATTAATGGTAAGGGTGTTTATAAATTGGAGTGTTTAGTTATTTGTATTTAGTTAAATATGTTTAAAATGAATATTATGTTTGGCATGTTGTATTTAGATAAGCACGCCTTCCTATTCCTTTTATCTATACATTTCTCAGCATGTTTTGGAGTATTTAATGCATGTTTTTTTAAACACGCGTGTTCACCAAACAATCACAGCCAAGCAAAGTTTATTTTTTAAACATGCGTATTTAAGGCCGTAAACAGCCCTACAAACTTAGCCTAACTGAATAAAATCATTTCTCTGGTGTTACTGAGCACAGGGTTATTTTCCCTTGTACCTGAAATGATTTGTTCCTTTTTCAGCTCAGTGTGTCTCCATCAGAAGATGGACTAAATTTCTATGATTCAGGTCATCGCTTTGAGCACTTTCAGATATTGCTAGTTCTTCTTTATTCTCTTCCATATGCATCAACCTCATTGCAAAGTCGAGCACTTCAGGTATTAAGTTGGTTGAATTGATGGATTTATTATTGCAGAAATAAGTTAAAAGGGGTAGCCTGATCTTATCATATTCCTTAACCTTATTTTCTCATCCTCATTCAACTCTTTATTTGTTTAGCTGGTATTCTGTTCTTTCTGATTTTTTTTTTCGTGTCCTTTTTAATCATTTTTTTCCATCTGGTTTAATTTTCTATCTACTGTCATTGAAATTATTCTCTCATCTCCTTCGCGTCTTGTTAGTAGTGTATAGCCTGATTATTTTAGCCTGAAAAATTTTCATTTGTTATTGCTATTAGACAATGCTGATCTTTTGATTCTGGACCTTCTGGCTTGTAGCCATCTTTTGTTAATCATTAGACAATGCTGATCTTTTGTGTATACCATCTTTTTCTTGTCAGGACCTTCTGATTCTGGCTTGTAGCCATGAAGAAAATAGAACCAGCTTGACTACAATGGCAGAATGGCCTGAGTGGATTTTGGAAATTCTCATCTCTAATCATGAGGCAGCATATTTCTCCTGATGCTTGTTTTTAGATGGGAGTTGTTTTCCCCTATTCATACATTTCTTATTTTTTCCTCTTTTTCATGCAGGCAGGTGAAAGTAAAATTGCCAGTTCCCCTAGCTTGAGAGATGTGGAAGATTTCATACACAACTTCTTGATTATTATGTTGCAGCATTCAATGCGGGTGAAGGATGGGTGGAAGGTTAGTAATTTCTTGCTAATTTTCATATGATTTTAACCTATAAATTCATTGTTCATATTTTTTAAATGTTTTGAAGTAACTGTAATTTGTTGCATCATCCACTCAACTGGCAGGATCTTGATAAGTAGTTTCTGTGACTTAGTATCCTGCTGAGTGTATAATGTGAAGACTAAGTAGTAATATGTTAATGTAGAGATGGGAAACTGCAGTTGCAATAGCAGCAATCGCTACTTTTACCAGTTGGGTCCTTTTAGAGTGTAATTTGAAAAGGTGTTGAATTTTAATTAGTGTTGTAATTTGAAAAAGTGTTGAATTTTAATTAGTGTTGTAATTTGAAAAGGTGTTATCCTGGTCAAGGTTTCTTGGATATATTCATATATTTCCATCATTACTGTAACAGGATATTGAAGCTACAATTCATTGTGCAGAATGGCTATCTATGGTTGGTGGTTCTAGCACTGGAGATATGAGAGTAAGGTAAATGCAATTGTTACCTTTTGCACTTCATAATACTCAATTTTGCATCTATGCTAAACTGTAAAATTGAGTCATTCTATCATTGGGGCATTATCTTTACACAGAATGAAAAATGATTTCTTTATGCAGAATAATTAGTTTCCAGTTCTTGAAGAAATGAAGTAGAAATTTTGTTAGTTAGAATCCTATGACAGCCGGTAACTACAAAGTTGGAAATTAGGTGTTTATTTTTCTGATATCAAGATCCAATAACATGCACAATAATTTACTCTTCGAGGATCTGCTCATCAGATAATAATGACATAACATTATTACTTTGAACTGCAGACGCGAGGTATCATTACCCATTTTCAAGAGGAGGCTTCTGGGTGGCTTGCTAGATTTTGCTGGTAGAGAATTGCAAACACAGGTGATAGTTATAGCTTCAGCATTATATTCCCCTATTTCAACACTTCTATTTTGCTGGTATTTTGGTTGCTGTTATTTTCCTGCTTTGATTTTATAATTCTTTCTTCACTGATGTAAGCGAACTTTTTCGCTTTCACAAATCTAAATGCCACGTGTAACCAACAACTTAGATGCTCGTTTCATCTTAACATGCATAATCCTGTTTATTTATGCTTCAGTCTTTAATTTTTTATTATTATTTTTATCTATGGAAACTTGTGTATCTTGTCGTATTGTCCTTAATTTGTATTGTCAACTTTGGTGGATGATAACCTGCCATTTAATTATGTAAATACTTACTCATGTGTTGGTGGTTTCAGTGTGATTTATTCTTCTATTTTCTGAAATTTGTGCGTTGAAATTGATTATTCCATAAGTGACTGAAAACATGTACTTCATTTACATTAAAATGTGAGTTTTTCCATACAAGCTTGACTATAGAATAAATTATTCCCTTATTTTTCTGTATTTATATTGTGCATGTATTGAACTGTTTATGCCCTTATTGCCAGTGAGGCACTCTTTATGATTAATTTACAATTTTCTCATTGTCCTGCTACTTCCCATGATAGTAGTTTCAGAATTTCAGTTTGATCTCCCTTTTATGGTTTCTAGTGTTCCTTTTTATCGTTTTCAGACTCAACTCATTGCTGCGGCATCAGCTGGCGTTGCATCTGTTGGATTGCCTCCTATGGATGCAAAGGTGGAAGCAGAGAATGCTTCGCTGCATTCAGTATTTCTGGTTGAGAATGCAATAGTGATCTTAATGCTTGTTGAGGACCATTTGCGATTGCAAAGTAAAATTTATGCTGCTTCACGCACGCCATCGACAGCTGCATCCCCTGTTTCAGGTGTTCATCATGTGGGAGATCGCTCTTCTACTTCAGCAAATGCTGAGACTTCAGATAATACATCATCTCGTTATTCACCCTCGAGAGATTCAGGAGGACTGCCTCTTAATGTACGTATCCTACTTTTCTGCATTATTTGATACTGAATAAATAATAAGCCATAAAGCTGATGTGCTGAAATTAGTATTTGATGCAATTTTGCTGTTTATTTTTCGTGTTTCTGTGAATCTGGTTTCATAAAACATGTCTTGATGCAACACTTTTTTCCAACCTTCTTAACTGCCAATATCAAATTTTATTTTTTCATAATTATTGGAGGTGACATGATCTGAAGCATGCTTTACTTATTATAAAAATTATCTCACAGAATGAATATCTACCTTCTATTCTTATTGCTATCCTTCTTTCTGTCATATTATATATGTTTCTTTTTAGTTCTAGAGGTAAAAAGTTGTTGTTCAATGATGAAGAAACTCCAGTCCATTTTCTTTATTTTGCGTGCTCATGGAATTTCATCTATCCTTATTTGGTCAGGTTCTTGCTTCAATGGCTGATACTAGTGGACAAGTTCCAACAGTTGTAATGGAACGTCTTGCAGCCTCTGCTGCTGCAGAACCTTATGAATCAGTTTCCTGTGCATTTTTGTCATATGGTAGTTGTGTCATAGATTTAGCAGAAGGGTGGAAATATAGAAGTCGGCTGTGGTACAGTATTGGGCTTCCCCCAACTGGATCAGTATTTGGTGGAGGTGGTAGTGGTTGGGAATCCTGGAGGTCTGTATTGGAGAAGGATTCTTCTGGAGACTGGATTGAACTACCATTAATAAAAAAGTCAGTTGAAATGCTTCAGGCCCTGCTATTGGATGATTCTGGACTTGGTGGTGGTCTTGGTATTGGTGGAGGATCTGGTACTGGAATGGGGGGCATGTCAGGACTTTATCATCTGTTGGATAGTGACCAGCCATTCCTATGTATGCTAAGAATGGTGCTTACCTCGCTAAGGGAGGAGGATGTTGGTGGTTGTGGCCATATGCTAGCGAGACATGCAAACCTTGAAGAGCAAGCCCTAGATGATTTCAGGAGTCAATCTAGCAATCCTGCATCTTTTGATGCTAGTAACAGACTGGCCAGTAGAAAGCCTAGATCGGCATTGCTTTGGAGGTACGTACTTCATCTCACCCTAAAGATTTGCTTTATAATTTTCAAAACTAATTCCTTGCTTGTATCTCGTCATTCAACTTATTAATAATAGCATGACAGCTTGTTAGAAACCTCCGGGATCTCCTTGAAGTCCAAGGCTTCAAAGTGAGAATGAAACAAGAAGTCTATGGACTTCTTGTTCTTCACAAAGGTTATCCCCGAGGAAGAACGAAACACACATAGTCAAGGGGATAATGTCTTTTTTATTTTACTCTCAGGATATGATACAGTGATCAATATATAATAGATACCAACATTGGTGAAAGGAAATGACATAATTATTCCTTTGACAACTAATCCATAATTGACTTACAAGGATTAGTTTCATTAGTTATTTTCCTAACACTGCCTTCATAACTAGTTTAAGCAGCAGTTTCATGATTATAATTGGTAATGTGTTCTTCTATCCACATTTAGCTTGGAACACGAGTTTATCAATCTATGTCATCTGATTCATGCTTTGGTTTAATGCTCTTCTGCACGCTTCAAACTATTATTATATTGTTCATGGAAAACATGCAAAAAATCTATTAGTCATAGCCTTCATTAGTTGCTTGATTTCCTCATTGAAAGGTTACTGTAAGTCTTTGCCTGAGCATGAATTAGTAACATCACATGCATTGACAAACTCACCTTCCAAGCTAAATGTCGGTAGAACCCATCACCAATTACACTTGCTGCATGCATTAGTTATCGTTCTTAAATTAATAGTAGAAAAATTTCTTCTATTCATTTCACACGATAATATTACTCGCTTTCTATCATGCAGTGTCTTGTCTCCAATTCTAAATATGCCAATTTCTGAGGCGAAGAGGCAGCGGGTTTTGGTTGCATCTTGTGTCCTGTATTCAGAGGTTAGTCTTTCACAAATTGGAATGCATGGGTTATCTTCGTCTCATATATATTTCTTACATTGTATGCATGAGTTTTATATGTCACATTGCAGGTATGGAGTGCTATTGGGAAGGACCGAAGTCCTCTGCGGAAACAGTATCTTGAAGCCATCATGCCTCCTTTTGTTGCCATTCTTAGACGTTGGCGCCCTCTGTTGGCTGGGATTCATGAACTTGCTACTGCAGATGGTATCAACCCCCTAGTTGTTGATGAACGTGCCTTAGCTGCAGATACTTTACCTGTTGAGGTGATTTTTTTTTTTTTTCAGATTAATTATAACATTGTTAAACTCTTTTATCCTCTCATGCATAAATATATAGTGTTATGGAAAATTTTTCAAACCTATATCTACTCCAAAAAATTGGGAGTAGAAAATTTCTGTTTTTTATTTTTATTGTACATACAACTAGAATCCAAAAATATTTTTTTAGAACAATATTTTTGGATTCATTCTAGGGCATTATTTTTTACTGAGGTGTGTTCTAGGGCATTCATTCTTTTCAAGTTAGTCTCACATGAGTATCTGCTGTCTGTGCTAGTCAAAATGCATCCTTTTCAATAAGATAGAGCACGATGCACCTTAATGTTTGATGCACATGCCTTCAATTTATGCTGGAATGTTCTGCTCGGCTCCATTCTTTTAGAGAAAAATTATGAGCTGAAGGCTGTTTATTTAAATTATCCTATGTTGCAGTTCCCTGCATAGATTTTACAATGAATTGAAGTGTAGTTAGAATACATGGATTTTATTTGTAATTTGCTAAATACCCACTTCAAGCATGTGATAGATAAGAAGAGTTATTTTCATGCATTCTATATGGAAACCGATGAAGCTTTTCTAGATCGGAACAAGCTTGTGTTTACTGCGACTTTGTTTTACCATCCATGCATGGCAATGAATTTGAAGGATCTTAGACCTTTATTCCCTCTGGCAGGCTGCTCTTGCTATGATATCTCCTGGCTGGGCCGCTTCATTTGCTTCTCCTCCTGCTGCTATGGCCTTGGCAATGATTGCAGCTGGCACTGCTGGGGGAGACCCCACTACTCCAAGGACAAATTCACAGCTTCGGCGTGACTCATCTTTGCTTGAGCGAAAGCCATTAAAACTTCAGACATTTTCCAGCTTTCAGAAGCCTTTGGAAGCTCCAGCAAAGTTTCCACCGGTTCCAAAGGATAAAGCTGCAGCGAAAGCTGCTGCCTTGGCTGCTGCTAGAGACCTGGAGCGTAATGCAAAAATTGGCACAGGAAGGGGTCTGAGTGCTGTGGCTATGGCCACATCCGCTCAGCGTCGGAGTAAAGGTGATAATGATCGTGTGAAAAGATGGAATCTATCAGAAGCCATGCGAACGGCCTGGATGGAATGCTTACAAACAGTTGACTCGAAATCTGTTTACGGGAAGGATTTGAATGCTCTTTCATACAAGTATATTGCAGTTCTAGTTGGGAGTTTGGCTTTGGCTAGAAACATGCAACGATCAGAGGTTTGCAGTCTAATATTATAAATTCTATTGCACTGTTCTTGAACTGAACTTGAGATTGCCTGGGTTACCTTTTCCTTATTTCAGGTAGACAGGAGATCTCAAGTTGATATTATGGCTCAGCATCGTTTATACACAGGCATACGTGAATGGCGGAAGCTTATCCACTCCTTGATGGAAATGAACTGTCTTTTTGCACCTTTCCGTGACAGTTTATGCAAGTCCAAGCGTGTATGTCACTTGACTTTAGTTTATTTGTCCATAGAATATAACCTATTTATGTTTCTGTACACTTTGTTGTGATATTAGGATTTCTGGAAGTTAGACCTTATGGAAAGTTCATCTAGAACACGAAGGATTCTAAGAAGAAATTACCAAGGTTCAGATCACATTGGTGCTGCTGCTAATAATGATGGTCAAATGGCGCAAAAGAGTGACAAGATTGAAGCAGTAAACCCGTCAAAAGCCTCTGTTGTAGCTGCAGAGGCCATTTCAACCGAGATCGAAAATGAAACGGATGAGCATGATGTGTACTTGGACAATAGTTCCATCACTGAGCAACCTAGTGACATTGTGTCAAAAGCATCCGAACAAAATTTGGAGCCAGTAATCTCGGCCAAGGACATGGATCCTTCAGCGAGCAATAATTTACAGTCATTACCAATCCCTTTAGCTGTTGCTCCTGGCTATGTTCCCAGTGAGCATGATGAAAGAATTGTTCTTGAGATTCCATCGTCGATGGTCCGTCCACTGAAGATTCTAAAAGGGATATTTCAAGTAAGGTTCTGTTACTTGATTTGGATTTGGATTTCATCTTCTTTATACCTTAACAGATTTACTCAGTTTTTTGTCAAAAACAGTGCATGTGAAACCATCCTGACTGCTGTTGATGGAATTAATTTTGAGTGATTTTTGGGAAAGATCGATTCCCTTTTTTTTTATCGATGCATGGATATCTTGCATGACATCATATGTTCAGAGTCATTTTTCTTACTGAGATTAGACCTAAAATTTGGTGTCTCATATTTCTTTGAGTTCTCAATCTTCTTTGCAATATTTTTCAACCGTACGAGTATCATGAATTGACACTTTTCTGGTTATTGTGTTCTAATTTTTTTTTTTGGATTGATGTCTTTGTTAGATAACAACCAAAAGGATCAACTTTATAATTGATCACCTGGATAGTGCTGCTATGCAAAATTTACTCTGCAAAGGATCTAGTGAAATCCATGAACGCGATCGGAGCTGGCTGATATCATCACTCCATCAAGTATACAGCAGAAGGTAACATATTCTGCTTGTCCCATATGATGATCCCGATCCTGATTCAATTACTCCTCTCTGACTACTCCACTCTGTTTTGTCATGTCCGTATTACGTACATCTGCCACACCCTCACTTTTCCAGAAATTCAAAATTTTGTATTATTTTTTCTTTGCTGAAAATTTTCTTTTTTTTCATTTCATTCTTTCGTCTACTTAATATGTGTGATTGTACCAGAAATTAGATGCCGAGAAAGCTATTGAACTTTCTTTCTAGCCTCTTGTTTTGTTTATTAGGATTCCTCATATTTGAAGAACATTTAGAAGCCAACTTCTTAAGTTATCACGGGACGGTTGTTAGCATCTGTCATGGCAATTTATTTGATAATTTTATTCTATTTTTCCTCTATGTTAATGTTTCAATTTTCCCTTATCGGTTCCCATTTTTGCTTATAAGGATTTTTGGCTCATTTCTTTGCAGGTATCTTCTGAGAAGAAGCGGTCTGGAGTTATTTATGGTTGACCGGTCAAACTACTTCTTCGACTTTGGAGTACGTTCCTGTGAACAGCTAAAGATTATTAGATTTCCTTTCTAAGCTTTTCCAGATTTCATTTCTTGGCTCTCACGCTTTTGTTGCTTTTCTTTTTTGTAATTTTAGAGCACAGAGGGCAGAAAAAATGCATATCGAGCAATTGTTCAAGCCCGACCACCTCATCTGAATGATATCTATCTTGCAACTCAGGTATTGTCAGTCATTGATATCGTTTACAGTGCCAGGCAAAAAAAATTATTATTCAGTTAGTCGGATGAAGCATGAATTTATCATATGAATAAATTTATTCCAATATTTGTTTTCTTTCACCTGTTTTCAAGAGACCTGAACAACTTCTGAAAAGGACTCAACTTATGGAACGCTGGGCTAGGTGGGAGGTAAGTTCCTTCCACAATATTTTTGATGCATTCGTTAAGTTCCCCCAGTTATTTATATAATAACTTGATTGACTTTTTTGGCTTTTAAATTCTTTTTGCAGCTTAGCAATTTTGAATACTTAATGCAGCTTAATACTCTTGCTGGACGGAGTTATAATGACATTACACAGGTATTTAGTTCACGTTCACGATGTTGATAATAATGCCATCGTGGTTTTCCCAACCCTGATTTCTCATGTTTTAATTCATTTGGCTCATGCAGTATCCTGTATTCCCTTGGATCCTTTCTGATTACAGCTCAGAGACTCTTGATCTTTCAAATCCTTCATCTTTTCGAGATCTTTCAAAGGTTCTGTCTCTCGCTCTCTCTTGTCCTCAATGCGTTGGATTGTTTTTTCACTCTCTCAATTGCTCATCTAGCGATTCCGGTGCAGCCTGTTGGCGCCTTGAATCCTGAGAGACTAGAAAAATTCCAAGAGAGATACTCCAGCTTTGATGATCCAGTCATCCCGAAGTTCCTTTATGGTTCACATTATTCAACAGCTGGAACAGTGGGTGTCTCTTTTGACTCTGTTAACATTTTCTATTTATTCACAAAAATAATGATTTCCTGTGTGTGAAACGAAACATAATTTTCACGGTCGCTGGAATGATCTCGAATGAAGTAACTAATTCTTTGAGTTAAGAAGTTGATTTCATTATAATATATTTCATTGCAGGTGCTTTATTACCTGACAAGAATTGAACCTTTTACCACCCTTTCTGTTCAACTCCAAGGAGGAAACTTTGATCATGCTGACAGAATGTTTTACGACATTTCTGCCACTTGGAATGGAGTATTGGAGGATATGAGCGACGTAAAGGAGCTGGTAAACATCTTGCACCCTATTACTTACTCAGTTACTTATAGCACTTGCATTTCAATTTTATGTGTTGTAAGGTTCAGCCCATCTTCGTAAAATTTATACATATATATAATTATAATGTTCTGATTTCCGTGAGCTGTCAGGTTCCCGAGCTATTTTATATGCCTGAAGTTCTCACAAATGAAAACTCTATTGACTTTGGGACAACACAACTCGGTGAAAAAATTGGTATGCATTCTGTAGCTTGCTTCCAACGTGGATTTAGCATCCTGCATGGCTTTCTCATACGTCTCTTTTTGGTACCCTACATCACAGACTCAGTTCAACTTCCTCCCTGGGCTAAAACTCCTATTGACTTTGTCCATAAACATCGCATGGCACTTGAGAGCGAGTATGTCTCGGAACATTTGCATGAATGGATTGATCTTATATTTGGGTACTCTACTTTTCCCTAGTTAACTCAATAGTATAAATTTACCTCCTGTTCTGTGCTCCGAGAGATAGCAAATTAGGATCATATCGTGTGAAGCATATAGTCGCAACTCTTTCATATTCAGGTACAAGCAACGGGGAAAAGAGGCCATACAATCAAATAATGTGTTTTTTTATATCACTTATGAAGGAACCATCGATGTGGACAAAATATCAGACCCGGTGAGTTCACATTCTCAAATGTTTTTCCAACCTTTCTTAAAGATATTCCCATTTTCTGTAAAAGAAATTTATTTGCATCTGCACGACATTTTGAAGGTGCAACGCCGTGCTGCCCAAGACCAGATTGCTTATTTCGGTCAAACTCCGTCACAACTTTTAACTGTGCCCCACATCAAACGGTTGCCTCTAGCTGATGTCCTTAATATGCAGGTATTTTTGCATCTCTCTGCCCTATTTTCTGTTTGGTCCTTGCTTTTTAAATTTCGGGTTAAGTTTTTAGGAATGCCTTGCAGTTCCTGATAATTTTAAGGATAAGATTTAAAAAAAAAGAGAGAGAAATTATGCGGGTTTTAAACAATTTCTGTCCCCCATTGTTTTCGATTTTTTACAAAAAATATCCCTCTTCTTTCATAATCAAAATTTTTATCCCTTTTGTTTCAAAAATCGACAATTTATATC
>KE528167.1:0-12857 GCA_000441915.1 Genlisea aurea | reverse complement strand
TTTAGGAAACAAACGTGGTATAAATTGTAAAAAATCCAATAAAAAATATATATAATTTTGGTACATCATTTTTTATTTTAGGTTTATATTGTTTATTAAGCCTCGAAATAAATATTTTTTTTTAAAGTCAGTTTCATTTCATAAGTTTGTAAAAATGAAATTTTGACGATTGAGTGATTCATGCGAGTGGTTGTTGATTGCGAATATTGTTTAAGGATGAGATATTTAATTTATGATTACAATTTTTATAACAAAATCGGAATCAAAAATTGAAATCATAATTGATGGACTAACATTGAAAATTTTAAAAAACTCGACTGGACGAAAAAACGTCATTTATCTCTACCCCCTCAAGTGTCAAGTTTATGTAATTGTGATTCGACTCGATTAACTCATCGACATTGCCGTTTTTGCAAAAAAAAAAAAAATGCAGATTCGAATTGGGATTGGAGAAGCCGGATCCAAAGAGAGCCCTCCACAGTGCATTCACCATAGCCACGGCCTACATCATCGGAGGGCTGTTCCCCTTGATCCCTTACATGTTCATCTCCAGAACGACCGACGCGGTATTCGCCTCGGTCGTCCTGACGCTCGTGGCCCTCCTCGTCTTCGGCTACGCCAAGGGACACTTCACCGGAAATAAGCCTCTCCGGAGTGCCCTTCAAACCACTCTCATCGGAGCCGTCGCCTCCGCTGCTGCCTTCGGAATGGCCAAGGCCGTGCAGCAATAGTAAGTAACCTCAACTTTGCTTTGCTTCTTCTTCCCAGGAATAATATAATAAAAAAACAGGCCCTGCCTTTTGAAAGGCTTGGTTTGGTGTTGCCCCATTTTCAGTATTTCAAGTGAAGTGTTGTGGACACAACATAAGAAGTATTATAATTCGAAGTAATCCGAAGAAGTCGATCGACCGATCTCCCTCCTGTAACGAAAAAAAAAAAAACGGATCAATCAATCGACCGGAATCGGTAGAAAGAGCGCACAAAAAAAACGTACCCGAGAAAAAAAAGGATTCGATATTCATTCGGGCCGTCGTGACACAGGAGAAAAAGAAGAAGCAGAAGGATCCCCTACTACTTTGATTTTCATTTCTGATGTTCGGCTTCATCATCGTCTTCGGAAGGATCCCACGAAAGGAGACGGTCGAGCATCTCGTCGTTCTCCGGCGCGTCCGCGAGGAGAAGCTTCTCGGGATTATTCTCCGCGGTGGGGAAGTCCAGATTCAACGAATTCAGTCTCTCCTCGTTCAGCCCCGTGAAGAAGTCCGAATCATCCAGAAGATCTCTCAGCTCATACGACGAGAAGTCCAGATCCAAATCCAAATCCAAATCCAAATCCATCGAGTCCTGGGGAGGAGGAGCCTCCAGTGAGTTCGGAGGTTGATACGGGACGATCGTGCCATCAGGAGGGGGCGAAGGCGAAGGGGACGACGATACACAATCGTCGGTGACTTCGCTGAGTTTATTAGCATTCGCGTTCTCCGCCAGATGCCAGCCGTTCTCCTTCGTCTGGACGAACTGGAGGATGAATTCCGGTCTCTGCATTACCATCACGATGAAGGAAAGCATCTGCTGCTGGTTCTTCTCCATACCATTCAGTTGATCTGTCAGGAGCAATACTTTGCTCTGAGAATTCTGTTGGTGCTGCCTCAGTTTCTTGAGTTGCTGAGTCAGTGCGTTCTTATCGGTTTTCAGAATCTCAACCTCTTTCCAAAGAGCTGCTCTCTTATCGTCGTTCTCTTCGGAAGGCTGAGGAGGGAGTTCATCTATTTCCTCTTTCAGAGATTTCCTCTGGCTGGAGGAAGAACTCTGAAGCTGCTGCTGCTTTCTTCGAGTAATGTTCCTCAGCAAGTGCTTCTGGCCGCTAACGAAGGCTTCGTTAGCGAACTGCCAACGATCGGTATCTACTTTCCTGAAACCCTAATTTTTCGATACGAAAACAGAAATCAATCAGGAATTCGAGTTCTCACAAGCAATATCAGCATGATCCGAACTCAACGGACGAGAGAATGGATGAGAAAGTTTAACAAGGAGGAGGTTAGCAGTACTGACATAGATGTTAAGCTGCCGGACGAAGCTGGAGAAGTTTCCGTGCTTGAAGTACTTGGGGAGCAATTGAGAACTGAACCGCGATTCGTCGTATATGACGAAGCTGTCCTTGGATTCGGACCAGGAAATCAGATCGTTCGTGGACTCATCGCTTACCATCTCGTAGCATTTGACAAGGAAAGGCGGCAGCGAAATCCCGTTCTCCAACGATTTCACCATAACTATCTGCTCTCCTCTGCAAGAAAACGAAATCATCAGCAATAATGATAATAATCATACTGAATCGGCGAAACCACAACTCCGATTAAGAACCAAATCTGAGAAAATTCCGATTCCTTACGCGCAAAAGACAGTCGACGAGACGAAGAAGTCCGTTTTGAAAAGTCGCCTCGCTTCCCGAATCTCCGGACTGCAAGATATTTGTGGAAATTTACAAATGAGGAAGCCATTACCGTTCTCAGTATGATATCAGGAATGAGGTACGGTATTGGGCTTGGTCTTGGGCTTAATTGGGCCCAATTCACGGCCCATTTATTAAATTATTTTTAAAATTAATTATTGAAATATTTTTAAATCCCGAATGGCAAAAAGGTACCATTTATCAAAACCGGGGGAAGTAGAAGTTGTGCAACGGAACAGCTGTTCTGCTTGGGAGTAACTGCTGAAACCCTAGGAGCGGAATTCGCTCTATGGAAATCCCAGGAGGAATCTGGTCTCTTGCCGTCTGTGATTCTGTGTTTGTTCGTTAACTGTTTTCCGGTCGCGCGGTGAGGGTTTTGGTACTGATATTGATAGTTCGAAAGATGTCTCTGCCTCATCTGCAGTGCGTCTATCTGACGGAAGAATCGATTAAAGAATTGAAGAATTCTAATACGAGTTTTAGATTTCCTCGTTCCGGTCATGTATTGCGTTTTCTTTACGAGCTCTGTTTTGTGATGGTAAACCAACTTCTGGCTTGATTTATTACTGTGCTTTCGGTTTTTGGTAACGGAATCGTCGCTAGGATTTGATGTTGCCTTCTAACTTGATTTTCTTCTAACTTGATTTTTTTTTTTTCATGTTGCATTTGATGTTGTCAAGCATGTTGTATATTTGTTTTGCTTTTTCTGTCGTTTTAGGTAAGAGGTGACCTGCCGTACCAGAAATGTAAAGCAGCTGTCGATGCCATGGAATTTTTGGATTGTGGCCCGGAGGAGGACATGGGATCATATTTTGCTGATATCGTCGCACAAATGGGCCAAGATGTAAGTTCTATTGTTTTTTATTTTGTTGGTGGATGTGATATGATATCTGGTAAAGTTGTATTTGCTAACACTACATCCACTATATATTGGGTTAAATTTTCTGATGCTGAGTTGTATATTCTACAGCATGCTGTGGTTGGTGAATATCGATCACGACTTGTTAAGCTTGTGAGTGTTAATCCATGTTTAAATTTAATTCAGCATTAAATTCGGAGAGCATTTTTGGATATCCAGGGTATTCCCTGGATTTTAATTTTACATGGAATTTAATTTTTTCAGAATAGCTTTTCTGTTGATGCTGCACATTTTTAAGATTTTACCTTTGTTAACATATTAGCAGCAATGCCATTTCTCTGTTCATTGGTTCATTTCACTTTTCCTTTCTAAATAAAATTTTGCACGTGGCATGGGATTCTTTTTCAGGCAAAATGGCTGGTGGAATCTGCCCTTGTCCCATTGAGATATTTTCAGGAGCGTTGTGAAGTGAGAATTTCATTTTTCTTTTGACTATCACTTGTAATTATGAAGCATTAACTCTCTATTTTGCCTGTGTTGTAGGAAGAATTTTTGTGGGAGTGTGAAATGATTAAGATAAAGGCTGCAGATTTGAAGTCGAAAGAAGTACTATTTCGTCTATCATTTTGGGATCACCTTTCTCGTCTTTGTTTTTCTGTTAATTATTTGTTTTCATTTACCCTCAAACAACATTTCTTTTTCAGGTTCGAGTTAACACCCGCCTTCTTTATCAGCAAACAAAATTCAATTTGCTCCGAGAAGAAAGTGAAGGCTATGCAAAGCTGGTAAATTTTAATATTTATCCATACGGTTCCTTCTTTAGATACTTTGTTTGTGCGTGTTAATATTGATGCAATGTTTAAAATTTGTCCTACATTTATTCCTAGTGTTTTTGTATATTAGCTCTGCCAGTTATTTTGGTGCACATAATTTGATGTTTACTCATTGGGTTGTGAAAGCGCCAAAAATATATTGAATATGAAAAAGAGCTTAAAATTTCTGTTTTTTACTCTTTTATTTCATTTTTGACTTGCGCTTGCTTAGTGGTTTTCCCCTATTGGGTAGTGTTTCTCACAGTTGGCTTCTCTGCGTTTTCAATATATTACAGGTTACACTCCTCTGCCAGGTTCCTGAAGTATCAAATGAAGATTTATCAACTGCTATAATTGGCATTGTTAAGGTTTAAGCAAGTTCATAACATCTGTTGGCTATTTTTGTACATTGTCATGCCTTCTTACTCTTGTCTTTGTTTCAGTCTTTGATTGGTCACTTTGATCTGGATCCGAACCGGGTTTTTGACATTGTAAGTATGCTGTTTTTTTGTCTAACTCTCATTGGTTATCTCAGCATTCAATTGTGCTCTCATGGACATCCTTAAGTGGCTTATTGATTTTGAAGGTTTTAGAATGTTTTGAGCTTCAGCTTCATAACAGTGTCTTCTTGGACTTGATTCCACTTTTCCCTAAGGTACTGATTAAATCAGCAAATTGATTTCTTTCTGTGGATTCTTACCCTTTTTGGTTATTGGTCAACTGTTGATTGCTGAGTATGAATTGCTGCATTTTGGCTTTAACAGTCACATGCGTCTCAAATTCTTGGATTCAAGTTTCAATATTATCAGCAATTGGAAATCAATAGTCCTGCCCCCAGTGGACTATATCAGCTTACAGCTCTGTTGGCGAAGAAAAAATTCATTGATATAGAAAGCATGTGAGCTAACATTCTGAATCTTGTTTTGGATGATTTGCCAATCTTGTTTCTTTTGCTTGTACTTTTCATTTTTCTCTCGATTGGATGTGTTCATAGCTTTTAAAAATCCTCATATTTAGAGACATGTTTTCTCATTTAATATTTGAAATCTATTTTAATTGTGCTTATTCTTTCAAACATTTTAATTGGAGACATGTTTTCTCTTTCTTAGTATTCAACATTTAGGATTTTTCTGGTCGGTTCTTCCCTCGTCGATCGTCTTTTATCGATTGCTTGTTTGTTTTTCCTCAATCTTCTTATGTGAAAGTATTTGACATTCTGAAATTTCATGCAATAGGTAACCATGTTTCTTCCCTAATTAGAAGTTCTCTTTACGAATTTTCGACTTCTGTTTGACTGTACAGTGCTCTTATTTGAAATGGTATCTCTTTCAGATACTCACATTTGGTTCCAAAGGATGAGGATGCATTTGAACATTACAATGCTCTGTTAGCGAAGAGGCTTGAGGAGGTACTTGGACAGACGGTGTCTTAGTGTATTTTACAGGGTGCATTTATTCTATTACATATTCCAATGTTCATTTGAATGTATTGCCCATCTTTTTGCAGGCTAATAAGATTGGAAAAATTAATCTTGCAGCAACTGGGAAGGATCTAATGGATGATGATAAGCAAGGTGATGTAACTGTGGATCTTTTTGCTGCTTTAGACATTGAAGAAATGGCTGTGTCAGAAAGATCATCAGAGCTTGCAAGCAGTCAATCACTTGGCTTGCTCATGGGGTTTCTATCTGTGGATGATTGGTATATAAATATTTCAAATTAAAAGTATTTTTGAGTTTGTATAATTATATTGATGTTTTTCTGTTTATGTTTTTTAGGTTGCATGCCAACCAACTGCTGGATCGCCTTTCACCTTTGAATCCTGTAGAGCATACTCACATATGTGCTGGATTGTTTAGGTAACATTAACTGCTTCATTGCACGTTGCCACAGTTTCTTCAGATATTTAATGCCTCGTAATACTTTTTTTGCATTGTTTTTTTATTCTTGTATTACACCCCTTTTCTTCCAGGCTCATAGAGAAAGCTATTTTTTCGGCTTACATGTTGCTGACAGAGTCTTCAATTCCTTTGCCACCCATGGGTTCTGGTGCAGATCCAGAAACGCAAAGCATATTACCAAGTAGACCTTTTGTTGATGTGCCAAAAGAACTGTTTGAAATGCTTGCTTGTGTGGGGCCTTATCTTTATCGTGACACGCTGCTGCTGCAGAAGGTCCTTTCTCTACTATGCCCCTTTTTTGTTATTTGTGTTTGCTGAGTTATTATTGCCTCATTATCTCTCATCTGAATGTTTTTGTCTTCCTTTTTATGTTTCGGCAACAATTGGCTGCTCATTCTTAAAGATAATCAGAGTTCTCAGAGCCTATTATCTTTCTGCCTTGGAGCTTGTTAACGCTGGAAGTGCGGCATTTTCACCCCAATGTAATAGTAAAGAAATTCAAAATTCGCGCATCCACCTAAAGGATGCTAAATTGAGAATTGAGGAAGCACTTGGGACATGCCTCCTTCCTTCCCTGCAGCTGGTACCTGCGAATCCTTCTATTGGACAGGAGATGTGGGAACTTTTGAGTCTCTTGCCCTACGAGGTTGTAGCTAATTATTGTTACATTTAGTTTATATATTTTGTTCTCATTAGAACTTTACTGAGTTGTGGCATTACATCCTATTTCATTAGGTGCGATATCGGTTATATGGTGAATGGGAAAAGGATGATGAACCTTGTCCCATGATTCTTGTAGCTAAGCAAACTGCCAGGGTATTTATTATCATCATTATTATTATTTTCTCTCGTGATTCTATGATGTATCACACTATGCTAACTTTTTTTTTTATATAGTTGGATACTAGGCGAATTTTAAAACGTCTTGCAAAGGAAAACTTGAAGCAACTTGGGAGAATGGTTGCTAAATTAGCTCATGCAAATCCCATGACAGTTCTACGAACTATTGTTCACCAGGTTATTAATTGGTAGAGATTAATTCACTATCAGTCTGCTGCTAAGTTTTTTATCTGGTTGTTTAATCTTCAGATAGAGGCCTATAGGGACATGATTGCTCCCGTTGTTGATGCCTTCAAGTATTTGACCCAGGTCCAGCTTTTATTCACTGCATTATCTTTAATTTTTCGGTTCATCAGTAGCCTTCTTGTCTTTTCATGTGGGCGCATGGAAATTGCAATTGACATATCAATTTTTTTTATAACATCTTTATATTTTTTTTAATCAAAGGACTTTAGTCCATTCTTCACATATGTGCATCATATGTTTTCTTGATTTTCAGATTCTTTATTCGTTGAAATGCCAATAGTGCATCATTTGGTTATTCTATAGTTCATCTTGTAGAAATTACTGGTTACCTTTAAATGCCTTTATGCTTTTATTGTGTATTGCAATGATCTTTTGACTCATTATATACATGTGAACAGCTCGAGTATGATATCCTGGAGTATGTTGTGATTGAACGCTTAGTTCAAGGTGGACGGGAGAAGCTTAAGGATGATGGACTCAACTTATCAGACTGGCTCCAGTCTCTAGCTTCATTTTGGGGTCACTTGTACGAATTCTTTACTCCATATACTGCTGCACTTTTAGATATACTATATTTTTTCATATCCTGCTTCATGATATCTTCCTGCTTTGGATTTTGATCAAGCGTGTAGGTTCTTTTATCTAAAATTTGCCTGGTCTCTTCTGGTTGTCTTAAAAATTAATTTTTCCTCTTGATTTGAAATTATGTGCTCAAATGTTTAGTAATTCGTGGTTTGATTTTCAATTAGCCCTTTGTGTTGTTATAAATTCGCCTTTTGGATGTGAGCTTTAATTCTTTTTCTTGTCTTTTAAATGCATTGACTAAGGAATTTTAGTTTTTATAGTTCAGAAAGAATTTCATGTGAGTTTGATAAATCTTCTCTAAAAAACAACTAGATTCGATGGCCTGGTCTACGAGTTGCTAATAACGTTCTGGTTGCAGTTGCTTACTGCAGTGGGGTGTTGTAGGCACTTGGCAGCTCTTGATGATCTATTGGTCAAAAATTTCCTTTGTGTCGCAGAATAATTATAATAAGTTTGTGAGGTGGAAGCTCTTTTAGTCGTGAAAAAGAGGCCAACAAAATTCGTCTTTTTGTTGTCTCTGAACCTGGGGTTTCCTGGTGATGTCTGATGACGTAACGATAGTTGGCCAACAAAATTGCCTACCTCTAATATTTGATATGCTGGTGTTAGTTCCCATGTTGCTCGTCTTGACGCTTTTTCATTGTTGGCATTTGAAGATAACCAGAAACATGGTTATGCTGGGATTGAACGAGCATGGTGTGATGGGTTTGAAATTATGCATGAAATTGATCATTTTTATAAATGATCTCTAGGGAAATACTTCTGAACAGTGTGGAGAAAAGATAACTGATATATTACGACTTGGAGGTCTTTGTTCAGAACTGGAGAAAAGATCACGTATTTGTTTGAAATAGGCTGTTATTTGTTAGACCTTATTGGGGTTCTAATCAATGGGAATTTCGTGTTCGAATACCTGTTTTGAGGTGAAGATTCAGTTGAAAACTATGTTTTGCGAACTGTGATATTTTCGGTCATTTTTTCGTGGCTTTTACAATGATACCCTGTCTTATCCTCTGTGGTTTCGAAATTGGGGGTTGAGTTTCATTAAGTTTGGATTAACTGATGGTGTCCTCAAGTAGAAGTTTTGTTTGGAAAAGAATGGTTTTTGACTTGTTTGATGCTAGCTTCAAGATTGAGTTATTGGTATGCCTCTTGTTGTTGAGAAGTTCCCTTGAAGTGCTCTCTGCAGAAACTTCTTGCTTTTCGTCATTTTATTAGCATGTAACTTGGGGGCTCAGTTTTTCTGCCATTGGTGTTTTGATGATTTGAAGAGCATGCATTTATTATGACCTCATGCATCAAAGAGCTGAAGTCAAAAAAATTTTCCTTTGAAAGTAGAATGGGAAGCATTTAAATGAAGCTTGAAACTTTCATCCTGGCTCGTAAGTTATGAGATCTATACGTATGTCGATCTGGGATTCTTATTTGTACTCGTGGCAGTTATAATGGGGAGAGTATCCTGTATCCTGTATATTCCTTCTTTTCTGCATGCCTTTCAAACTTTAGTGTTTCGAGGCATCCGCTGTGCTCTTGTTTTGTGGATGTTAAATTAGATTGACCTCTTTTGAATCTCATGTAGTTTGTGAGCATGACTAACAATTTTACTTCAATTTTTTTGTTGTCCTTTTTCACACTGTCACTGTTGGGCTGATGTGATAGTGTTGTGGTTTTCCATTGGCTGGTACATTGTTTTCTGTTAGTTATTCTGCTTCTGTAGAACTGATGTAGAACTTCTTCATGCTATGCTTTTGCAGTGCAGTACATTACTTAGAAGGCTTGCTTTTATATTTTTTAACATTTTAGAGATTTTTGTTCCTTGCTTTGTTGTACCTTAAATACGTGAATCATCTTTTGCAAGACCGTGAATTTCACTATTTGAATGATCTGTTGTCATAATTGTCGTTACTCTGTATCTCTGTTGCCACTTTTTTTTTTTTTTTTTGTTCTGGGTATATCATATGCTGGTTAAAATCTTTTTTCAGGTGCAAGAAGTATCCTTCAATGGAACTGAGGGGCTTATTCCAATATCTTGTAAATCAGTTGAAGAAGGGCAATGGGATTGAACTAGTTCTTCTGCAGGTTCTGTTTCTCTTTGGCCATATTTGGATATCTGATCTCACCTTTAATTCTTAGTGAATGCTTGAAAGAAACTGGTTACCAATCAGTCAAATGTGTTAATATTTTTATGAAGCTTTCGTTGCCATTTGTGGATGCTTTTTATAGGAGTTAATACAGCAGATGGCCAATGTTCAGTATACGGAAAACATGACCGAGGAGCAACTGGATGCCATGGGAGGAAGTGACACCCTTCGATATCAGGCCACATCGTTTGGAATTACGAAGAATAACAAGGTTTGCATTTCATTTCTTGGGAAGTGATATGATCTATGACAATTAAAACAACTATAAGAAATGCAACTACATACTGATTTTTGTATATTTGTCTGTTTTCTTAACTTTATTATGCTCGTACAATCTGGAAGTTCTTAGCCATAGCCTATGCATACTTTTATTAGAATAAAAAAAAAAGAGGAAGATCGGATTTCATTTTTGAGCCATCTAATTTTAATTATTTTTCCAGGCATTATTAAAATCCACAAACAGACTTAGAGATTCTTTACTTCCAAAGGAAGAGCCCAGACTTGCTATTCCACTACTACTCCTGATCGCACAGCATCGTTCTCTGTATGTTGTATGCTTTACATTATTTATGGGCACTTTTTGATTAAGGGCACTTTTTCTTGCTTAAAAAAATGATATACTGCTTCCAATTCTTCATGTGGAACTTACATCACAGTCTCTGTTATTTTTCAATTTAGGGTTGTGATAAATGCAGATGTGCCTCACATCAAAATGGTCAGTGAGCAGTTTGACAGGTGCCATGGAGCCCTTCTTCAGTATGTGGAGTTTCTCTGTAGTGCAGTGACACCTATATCGGCCTATGCGTTGCTTGTTCCCACTCTGGATGAACTTGTACATCAATACCATCTGGATCCTGAGGTATCTTATTTACATTCCTGTGCTGTTCTACTTTTATTATCTTAGTCCTGTTTGGTGATGGATGGATATTTTATATAGGAATTACCAGAGTACTCTAGCACTAAGAAAAATTATACTAGGATTCCATCTAGTTAGAATACTTATTTATGCTGAAGGTATAGTTAGCTTCACCACTTGAAGGATGGAGTGTTATTTAATTTCTGCTGAGAGTTCTAAACCTTTACGGGAATGCCTAATCCTCCCTGTTGCCCCATTTTCTTTCTGTATGTATGAAGTGCCATATTAGAGCATTGATATGTTTTGTATCATATTCATTCTTTTTAGGTTGCATTTTTGATATATCGGCCAGTAATGCGACTCTTTAGGCGGCAGGACATGCCTGCTTCTGTCTGGCCTTCTGACTGTAGGGAAGCTTTGCAAACCACTTCTACTGAAAAGGAGCCTGAGGATTTAAACAACTCCTTGGTTCTTGACCTAGGAGATTCACACAAGTCTATCACGTAATACTTTTTGTCTTGTGCTTATTGGTCATTTATTTCTTTCACAGCATGTTGCAATTTGTAAATGTAGCTTTTATATCCTGCACTGCAGGTGGTTTAATCTGCTCGATACTGTCAAGAAGATGCTACCTCCGAAAGCTTGGAACAGCTTGTCTCCAGAACTGTATGCAACCTTTTGGGGTCTAACGCTATATGACCTCTATGTACCCAGAACTCGTTATGAATATGAGGTTACGAAGCTTCACGCTGCTCTTAAAGCTCTTGAAGAACTCTCTGACAATTCGAGTTCTGCAATTGCGAAAAGGAAAAAAGACAAGGAAAGGATTCAGGAGTCCCTAGATCGGTTGACTGAAGAACATCAGAGGCATGAAGAACACGTTGAATCTGTGCGTGCTCGGCTTTCTCGTGAGAAGAATACTTGGTTGAGTTCATGCCCGGATACTCTGAAAATAAACATGGAATTTCTGCAGCGTTGCATATTTCCTCGTTGCACGTTCAGCATGCCAGATGCTGTTTACTGTGCTGTTTTTGTCAATACACTTCATTCTCTGGGAACACCATTCTTCAACACTGTGAACCACATGGACATGGTGATATGCAAAACTCTACAACCGACAATATGTAGCTGCACCGAGTATGAAGTTGGGCGACTGGGAAGATTTCTTTTCGAGACACTTAAAACGGCTTATCATTGGAAGGTCAGAACCTTTACTGAATTTTTTTTTTTGAATTCAGTATCCAATTTTTTTGGCCCCCCTTTTGACCCGTGATACACGTTTTCTGCAGAGTGATGAATCGGTATATGAGCGAGAGTGTGGAAATATGCCTGGTTTTGCTGTTTACTACAGATATCCCAACAGCCAGCGGGTTACCTATGGCCAATTTATTAAGGTAAGTTAGTAGATAACTGATAAATCATTGGTGAACCACACTTTATTATATTAGGAGGAAGAATATCGAATTAGTCTCGTATTTCAAACTGCTTTTTTAAATTATGCCTGGTGCTTTTAATCTTTTCCTTTTTTTTTCCTGTATATTTTCTACTTCTGATTTACCTTGGAGGATACTGTAGTTGTCGATCTTATAGTTTCTTTTTTATGCGTCTTTAGTGGGAATTGTTGCTTTTATGATGAACTAACTGTATGATGCAAGTGACAGATCTTTCGTCTTTATTTGATGAATTATTAGTTTCGATGCATTTGTTTGATCCTGGACCCTTTGTAGTTAAAACTTTCAATGTAAAATTTTCTTCCTTAGGTGCACTGGAAGTGGAGCCAACGTATCACAAGGACGCTGATTCAATGCCTGGAGTCGACTGAATCAATGGAGATTCGAAATGCTCTTGTCATGCTGGCGAAAATTTCCGGTGTGTTCCCTGTTACGCGGAAGAGTGGAATCAATTTAGAGAAAAGGGTACTCGTAACTAGATACATGTTACTTTCTTTCTTCCGGCCTTGCGTTTCTCGGCTGAATTTGACTCTCCGAATCTCTTTTTTTTCAGGTGGCTAAGATCAAAAGCGATGAGAGAGAGGATCTAAAAGTCCTAGCGACGGGTGTTGCGGCTGCTCTGGCTTCTAGAAAAGTACGATTTCTCATGTTTCGGTCGTTTGTTCCGTCATTTCGGTCTTATATCTTATCTGAATTTGTTTTTTTTTTTTTTTTTTTTTTT
>KE528166.1:0-27849 GCA_000441915.1 Genlisea aurea | reverse complement strand
CATACCTCCTAAACCCTAAACCAAACGCACCCTAAGATGAACAAGATTAATCATATGATATCTTATGATCTCCATCTTTTTCTTTAGGGTTGGAGGTCATGTTGTATAATCTCTCCAATGTATCCATTGTACGAAGGTGGAGATGGCCGAGTTGGTCTAAGGCGCCAGATTAAGGTTCTGGTCCGAAAGGGCGTGGGTTCAAATCCCACTCTCCACAATCTTTATTTTTTGTTTTTGCCATTTCACGCTCAAGTGGTCCGGTCCTCCACATAAACAACAAACAACCCCAATTGTGATTTGTGGGATAAGGGGTTACAACATCCATCAATCAGAATGGCGGCGAGTTTGAGCTTCAATCTTGCCACTAGTTTCAAGGGCGTTTCAGTTGGTCCCAGCTCCTCCACTTCCTTCCTGAGAGCCGGAAACTGGGTCCCCTTTTCCGGCAGCCAGAAGGTCGCGGTATCCGTTCCGATGAAATCCCCGCCGACAATCGAGTCGGCGCATAAGAAAGGCGCCGGGAGCACTAAGAATGGTCGCGATTCTCCCGGACAGAGGCTGGGCGTCAAAGTTTTCGGCGATCAACTGGCCAAGGCTGGATCCATCATCGTTCGCCAACGCGGCACCAAGGTTGTTTTCCCTTTTGTTTTTCCCAACGCAGCTAACTGATTTCTTTTGTTGTTCAGTTTCATCCTGGAAACAACGTGGGGCTCGGAAAGGATCACACCATCTTCTCTTTAATCGATGGACTTGTGAAATTTGAAAAGTACGGACCTGATCGGAAAAAGATTAGCGTTTATCCCCATGTGCCCCCACCCGAGAACCCTGATAGCTACAGAGCTCGCAAGCGGGAGTCGTTCAAATTGCAACGGCTGCAGAGAAGAAGAAGAAGAGCATCGGAAGAAGAAAATATTAGCGTCGCTGCATTGCAGCCATAGGATGATAGGTTTGTAAGCTTTGGTGCCTGACGATGGCGGCCTCTCTCTACATTTATTTACTCTAATTTTTATTTATAAAATAAAATGGCTCCTGATTTTGATATGCAAACGACATTGCAGTAAATAGTAATCCTTTCTTTCTTTTGTGAATGCATTCCATGCTTAGACAGGCATTTATTTGCACAGGCAGGGCAAGGTACGGTTTTTAGATCACAAGTAACACTTGTCAGTCAATCAGCAACTTTAGTTGTGTTATCTTCTTTGTGGATCGTATTGCTCCCTTCTCTTTGTATTTTGTGTTTTTTATCGTCCCACTTGATCCTTTCTTTTGTTAGACAAAGAAACCTGGCAAGCAAGACAAAGCAAATACCGGTGGCTGCTTCATTGTATGAAAATGGTTTCAGTCAAAAGACTGTATTGTAAGAAGGGTGTGTGTTTAGGCTGTAGCAGAAAGAAAGCCTAAACACAAGAAAAGACAGTAATTCCCAACAATGGTGGGTGTGTTTAGGCTGTAGCAGAAAAGACAGTAAAAAAAACAAGAATCAAAGCCGCCTGTATGAAGGAAGGCTAACATCAGGTTTTTCTTCTTCTTCATCGATTTAATATTGTATTCTGACAAGTGGTGGATGTCTGTTAAAACTAACTACACCCCATATGAACTATGAAGGGGGTGTAGAATAGAAAAAACACCAAAAAAAGAAAAAATGGTCGTATTAAGAAGTTATTGTCGGCCTGTAGGCTGTAATTCAACCATTTATTTACTCTAATTTTTATTCACGAAAATTATTATAAATTTTGATATATAAACGACGTTGGGAAGGGTTGAAGGGTGGAATGGCGGGAAAGGAGTCGAATTCCGAGGACGGTGGCCGTGAGCTTTGCTGGAGGAAGGAAGTCGATCGAAATCTGAAGAGGCTCCAATCGTTGTTATACGGTGCCGATGCTGCGCTGGAGAAGGGGGACTTCGCCTCGGCGCAAGTGCTCTCACTCATGCTTGTCGGTTTTTTGAATTCTCGCTCGCTTTCTTCGGTGGATGAAGCCTTCATTCGACCGATTAGTCGCGAGGCTCTTCACAAGCTTCGAATCGCTCGCAGTTCTCTGATTCCCGATTCCGATCGGTGAGTTTGCCAGTGTTTCAATTCCGACCTAGTCGACTGACTGGATTTGCCTTGCAGTAATCCTTTCTTTCTTTTGTGAATTATTCCAAGCTTAGACAGGCATTTGCACAGGCAGGCAAGGTACTACCTGGTGTCATTTTCAAGAAGACGAATGATGCTGAATTGGAAACGATTACGCAGTCCACGCATTTTCAATCACTCCTCCGGCAGTCCTCCGGTGGGGAGGTTTTTAGATCGGTAATTTACGTCATATAGATCACAAGTAACTTCTCAATCAGCAACTTTAGTTGTGTTATCTTCTTTGTGGATCGTATTGCTCCCTTCTCTTTGTATTTTGTGCTTTTTATTATCCCAGTTGATCCTTGCTTTGCTGGCTCTTTTGTTAGACAAAGAAACCTGGAAAGCAAGACAAAGCAAATACCTCGAAGAATCTCATACAGACTAAGCTGAATTCATTGTATGGAAATGGTTTCAGTCAAAACGGTGAAACTTGGGAGAAAAATGTTCTCTCGGATCATTTGATCCTCGAAAAAAAACATTTGAGTCACAGTAATCCCTCTACACCTAACTTTCCCAAGGAGGAGATGAATGAAGATGCAAGTGAGATCAATTTTAAAACGACAAAGCTACACAGGAAAAGGCATAGCCCAACATCTGGGGTTGAGGAGGAGGCTCAAATGGAGCCTTCCAGTAATGGATTTGTTACTGCTAGAGCAAAAATGGTAATCTATTCTTTCCTTTAGAAATCACCTCTGTTCATCAAAAAAAAAAAATGAAATCACCTCTGGCTTTACATTGCATTTTTGTTCTCCATGCGTAGGAAACGGAGGCCAGGCAAAAATATGGCTCAATTAAATCACATAGTGGAGGAGTTGTCTCTCCACAAAGTGAGGCTGTTAACCAAAGGGGCTACGGAACCAGGAATTATGCTTTTTCTCGTCGAGGAGTCAGGGGTAATTTCATTCCTCCTATCAGATCAAGTGGAAGCAATGTGGCATCTCGCATTGCTGGAAAAAATGAGGATGCTATCGATGACTCAACTAAGAAATGGTAGTGCTAACGTTTCATTGTCCTTTGGCTTTATTAAATCCTTCCTATCATCTCATGGTTTATAGTTTGGAAATGCTATGCGGCCCTGACGGTGAGCTTCCTGAGAAGCTAAGAAACATAGAACCAAGGCTAATCGAGCATATAAGCAACGAGATCATGGACCGGGATCCAAATGTGCGCTGGGATGACATCGGTATTTGCTGTCTTCAACAACTTGTTTATCTTTAGGACATAAGTATATATATATATATCTTCTTGATATATGGACATCTAAAACTGGATTATGCTTCTTGTATTTTAAGCCGGACTGGAGCACGCCAAGAAATGCGTTACTGAAATGGTCATATGGCCTTTGCTGCGTCCTGACATATTTAAAGGGTGTCGCTCTCCAGGCCGCGGTCTTCTACTTTTCGGACCTCCTGTGAGTGAGTTACGATGAAAATTGGTTGAAATAATACGAGATGGGGTGCTTGTATATAGATATGTATATTTTTTCATGTAAACAGGGAACTGGTAAAACAATGATAGGAAAAGCAATAGCTGGGGAGGCTAAAGCAACCTTTTTCTACATATCTGCTAGTTCATTAACAAGCAAATGGGTAAGGGAAGCAACCTCTTATAAAGTGGTGAAATTCCTATATATGGAGATTCATTCAGTATTTTATTTAACATGGTTAAGTACAGATAGGTGAAGGTGAAAAGCTGGTTAGAGCCCTTTTTGGTGTGGCTTGCTGTCGTCAGCCAGCTGTAATATTTGTAGATGAGATCGATTCTCTTCTGTCTCAGGTACTGTACTATACATATATGTGGGTAGAAGAAGGCTCCATTGTGATGTATGTATGTATGTATGTATGAAGTTTGATGGTTTATTCTTCCAGCGCAAGTCGGAAGGTGAGCACGAAGCCAGTCGGCGAATGAAGACTCAATTCCTGATCGAAATGGAAGGCTTCGATTCAGGGAATGAACAGATTCTGCTAATAGGTTTAATGCTGTGATGCTATCTATAATAAGGTTTAAATGATTCTCCAACTCCTCCATCTCAATATTAAAAGAAAAAACAGGTGCAACAAACAGACCTCAGGAACTGGATGAAGCTGCAAGAAGGCGACTCACTAAGAGACTGTACATTCCCCTTCCAAGTTCAGGTCCGGTCCGGTCCATAGCATAATAACGATATGGGATAGTTAATCATATATTTGTTGGATGCAGAAGCCAGAGCCTGGATCGTAAGAAACCTGCTTGAGAAAGACGGGCTGTTTAGTCTTTCGAAGGGAGACATGGATAGGATATGCAAGTTAACGGAAGGATACTCAGGATCGGATATGAAGAACTTGGTGAAGGATGCGTCGATGGGTCCTCTTCGGGAAGCTGTGAAGCAGCAGGGTATGGAGATTACGAAGGTGAGGAAGGAGGAGATGAGGGGCGTGAAGGTGGAGGTAAATTAAAATGAGTGATGCATGCATATGTGTATCATAGTTGGTGGATGGATGATGTTTATCTTGCTTGCATTAGGATTTCGAGAAGGCATTGCAGGAGGTAAGGGCATCCGTTTCGGTTAGCGAGCTTGGCACCTACGAGAAGTGGAATGACCAATTCGGGAGCCTATCCCTCCTATCCGCCAATTCGGTAAACTACTAATTCATCACTTTTTTTCTATTCATCAACCAAACCAAACCCCGGTCGTCTGTCTAAAATATAAGTAAGTCCAAACCAGCCAGTTTACCGAGTACCGCTATTTTTTTAACCAAAGCTCTCTTACTCATCCTCCATCATCTGCACCAGCCATGAAACACATCAATTAGCAAGGCATCTATCTAGTATCTAGTATCTGGTATCTACACACAGGAAACCAGATATTGTTTTTTACCCGGTGAGAAATCTGCAACGTGGACAGCAACTGCATCACTGTACTGAGATGAGGCAGACTGCCATAAATCACAAACATTGACTGAAAAACTACTCAGTACAACCAACCCCACACACAAACCAAACCAAAAAAATGCAGACCTTTCAAGTCCTCTGTCCACCTGCATATCCAACGATGAACTTGCCTCCGCCAACTGCTCCAATACCTTCATTCATATGACATATGAAATCGTCGATGAGATAAAAAAAAAAAGGTGGTTATTTAGAAAAAAAGATGTGTGGAAGAAAAAACACCAGATTTGTGTTTTTGATCGTGGAGCTCATCGCTAACAGATTTCCCGGAAGCTTCCTTAGTTGGGCCTGCAACCGTGGAACGGAACGGCATCGTTACTTTAGATTGAACGCACAGATCAAGGAGAACGCCGTACGTGTGAGGGGGACGAGTCCACCATAAGGCGCAGGAGATTGGAGATGGACTGGACGGACTGAGAGATTTGATCCGCCGTCGTCGATTTCGCCGCTCCCCCTGGCCCTTTCCTGGGCGTCATTCCGATTTGGTATAATTTAATTCTAAACGAACGATTTTTTTTTTTAATAGAGTACAATACACTATAGCGTAACGTAGCGTAGCGTAGCGTAGCCTATCAGTGAACGAACAGTAGTCAGTCCACGTCATGGGCAACGATGAAATCAACGAGCGGCTTGTAAACGACGCGGTTGGCGTTGACGGCCATGATGAAATCCATGTGCCCGTAGTTATCCACGTACTGAACTCGGAGCTCCTCCGGCCGGTGCCGCGATTTCAGAACTCCCAGCAGCGTCCCGACGTCCTCCCTATCCGACAACGCGTCGTTCCCGCCATACGATACGAAGAGCGGAAAATCCGCCGGTATTCTCGATAGATCGTACACCGGAGGCGTCGCCGAGTTGTAATGCTTCAGGTTGTTGCCGGAGTCGCCGTAATCGTACTTGGATATATCGCCATCGCGCACACCTGCAACGAAACCACCGTTACAAAATCACCGAAAAAGAATTGTAGGTTTGTTTGGATTGGCTGACCCTGAGAGAAATGAATGAGGTTCTTTGTGGCGGTAGATTGCGGTTCATTTTTCAGGAACTCATCCACGGTCGACGAATTCAGGCAGCAGTTACGGCCGGTCAAAGCGCTGAGCAAATCGTAGCAATTCACTCCCGAAGAGAGGCACCACATCCTGACCAACCCTTCCGCAACCACCCCTCTGGGATCGAACTCCGCGAAGCCCAGCAAATTAGCGCCCTCCCCGAGAAAGAAATTGGCGGCGCTGGTGACGAGCGGCGTCGTGATGTGGCTGAGGAAAGCGATCGGAGCCAGCAACGACGCCGATTTAACGTTCCGAAACCCTCCCGTCGTCAACGACGCCAAAGCGACCAGAGTCCCCATCGAGTGCCCTACGTAGTGGGGTCTACGCCCGGTGCGCGAAACGATGAAGTTGACGACGGAGGGAACGTCCTGCCCGGCCAAATCATCCCACGTCCAGTTCCAGAAATCCGGATTCTCAGGGTAAAGAGCCACGTGTCGGCGGCTGAATCGGGTTCCACGAAAATTGGAGATCCATACGTCGAAACCCCTGTCCGCTAAAATCGTCGCCAGGGATTGCTCCGCCGACCCAACCAGCCATGTCGCCCCATCCTGAACCCCCATAACAACGCCCGTAAGTTTGTTTAATTATTCGAGGTAAAAAAATAAAAATGGTGGGGTCGGGTAAAAAAATCTATGCCAAGCAATAAATGAGGGGGTATGGGAGTGAAGTGTGAATATGTGATAGGGGAAAGACTCTGCACTACTTCGTGCCCTGCTCTGCGCGGTTCAGAAACACAGCCCAACAATTAATGCAATCGTAATGTCACAGTGTGTGTGTGTGTGTGTGTACCACTAGGAGGCCGTGTTGAAGGAGCACCGGAGAATTGCTCCGGCCGCCGCGAGACATCCTCATCACCCCCAGTATATACCCGTCACTGGTCCTCACCTGAAAAAAAAACCCCCCATACACGCCTTCGTCGTCGTCTTTTCTTTTTTTTGAAAAGAAAATAAAAGTGGCTCACATCGTATTCGCGACACGTGTAGCCGGGAGAAATGACGGCTGAGCAGGGAGTGGCGGCGGCGGAGGAGAATCCCTGCTGCTGTAGTGACGTTAGTGTAATGACGAAGCAGCAGCAGATGAGGAATGGAACTTTGAAAGCAGCCATAGCCATGGGTGTGTAAAATGGGATGGATGTATCATTATTATTTATAGATAGTAGTAGATACACACACACCTGCTTCTGCCCGCGTCAATTATTTATTATTTGCCAATTTATTATTTTTTAGAATGGATTACTGATTGATCAATTAATCATGATAATTTATTGCCTTACCTTAATCCTGATTGATTCCTAATATAAAAATAACGGATGGATAGACTTTTGAAATTTTGAAAACTAGATTCGATATATGTATGTATGTATATTGGAAATTGGCATGTAGTAGTAAGTAGTTCATATTACATAGTATGTATATATGTATATGGGTGGGGGGATGGATCAGTTCAGTAGTCCTCCTTCTGGCCTCTCCCATTGGAAACCAGCTTCGGAATGCAGCAATGCGTCGACTTGGACGATCTATCGGCACCTTTTACTGCTCCAGGCAGCTCGCCACGCAAGCTCTCCTGGAACAACTCCGACAGCCTCTTCTTACTATCGGAAGGCGGCGGAGTTTGGAAGGCGTGGTGCACCGGAGTAGTCCCACGGGATGGCGTAAAATCTGCAGCAAACACATATAATTACTAATGATAGAGACCTTCACAATTGGATCCTCTTACCGCCGCCATTGACGCTGAAGTAATCTTCTTCACAATCTGAATCCAGCCACGGCTGGGAATCGAAGAATCCTTCTTCTTTACAACCTGCTGCAGACAGCATAATGATGATACACATCACGTGATCTGTTTGGAAGATGATAAGTACACTACCACGTTGGGAAAATGGAACTAGTGGCCAATAATGATTTCGACTCGACAACTTCCCAATCAAACAGTAGAAGGTTTGTTTTGCCATTTCCGATGCAGAAATACTTTAGCTCAGCTTCACGATAAACGGGAATCCCCCCAAAACATATACTACTGATTGTGATTATGCTTTAGAAGTTGAAATTGAAAAGCACAGGCAGGAGGAAGAAGATGGTGAAAAATCTACTTACTGATCATGCCCCTAGTTTTTCAGATGAAAAAAACACAAAGGGGAAAAGGAACCTAACAAAATCGAAATAAAAAAGCAGAGAAAAGACGAAACCTCCTCCTCCATTAGCAAAACGAGGCGACCGCTTAGCCATGAGGTCCCCGTCGTTGACCGAATCGGCCTCCTCTTTCACCGCCGAAGAATTCCTATTAAAAACCTCCCCGTCTTTGTCGTACGAGATTGAGACGCGGAGCCTCGCCGCCGCGGATTCCGTTTGTTTGTGCTGCACAGAGACGCACGAACCCATCGCCGAACAACTGCTTTCCACCGACGAACAACTCTTGAATAAATTCTCTTCCGATCAAGTCATGACTCCAAGTTTATGAGGAAACTGAAGAGTCCGATGATTCTCAGGGGGCGGCACTGCAAGTAGAAGAAGAGAAGAGAAACAGCCGGGCGAAGGCGAAGAGGGGGCCTCCCATTTTTCAGAGCCAGTTAAACATACCAAAATTATTATTATTAATTTTCGAGTCTTGTCGAAAATAGTGACAATAATTTAATTTGACCCCAACCCCCAAGCCGACCTTTTTTTCCATTATTTTTAATTTTATATTTCATAAAGTAACTTAACCCTAAGTTGCGCTAGCCCTCCATTTTACTCGGAAAGCTTCACGCCGAACCAGCGCCGATATGCCGGTCCTCAATCGCCTTGGAGCTGTACCGTGGATTTCTTCGTGTCTTCGTCGTTCATACGTTTCAGCGGGGGCGGCGGCGGTGGTGTCTCAGGTCGATGTCTGTTTCGATGATTCCTCGGTGTCGAAGCCGAAGAGGAAGCTTAGAGTACAGGAGGAATCGGAGGAAGGTCAGACGTTCGAGAGAGGTATTCAGTGGGTGATCATGGGAGATCCAATTGTGAGGCGGCATTTGTACGCTCGGAGGCTGGCTGAGCTATTGGATGTTCCTCATATTTCCATGGGATCTCTCTTGAGACAAGAACTCTACCCTAGCTCTCCACTCTATAAAAAGGTTATTTCGCATCCGGATTTTGATGGATTCCTCCATTTCTGTGGAAGAATTGGTAGCTGAACAAGTGTGTAGATAGATATTATTTTTTATTAGTGAAAATTTCCAAGTAGGACACACATAACTTTTCCTGATATTCGTTTTTTTTTTTTTTCTTTGTTCAATCAATGTTTCGTGCTTTTTACTTAGACTGTGTTTGCCCTCGCTCCAGATTTCCAATGCGGTCAACGAAGGCAAGCTGGTTCAAGAAAACGTGATATTTGCTCTGCTGTCGAAGAGACTGGAGGAAGGATACCACCGAGGCGAAACTGGATTCATTCTGGATGGAATTCCCCGAACAGCAATGCAAGCTGTGAGACATACTGTCCCTCATTGCATTTTTTGAAACGTGTGTGATCTCAGTAGTCATGTTCCCGCTGCTGTGCAGGAGATACTCGACCAAGTTGCTGAAATAGACTTGGTTTTGAATCTTAAACACGGTGAAGAGTCGTCTATAATGAAGCAAACCTCAGTCAGTACTCCATCCGGAATCAATATTAGATTGAAGTTCCCATCAGCAGGACACGCCGAAATGGATGGAATATGGAAGGAGAAACACGCAGAACAGAGAAGGAGCGTCGAAGAATACTATAAGCAGAGGAGAAAGCTGTTCAACTTCAAGGTATCGGGCGAAAGCGGCGAGACCACCTGGCAGGGTCTGTTATCTGCTCTTCATCTCACCCACATAACCAACTCCCATAACTTCACGCTGGGCCAACCCTGAGGACAGAGAATCAAACCAATTTTGGATTGAGGTAATAGTAGCATATCTTAGGGGATTTCGTAATTGTATGATGAAGACTGAGAGATTCAAAAACAATCATCAAGCCTTTACAAGCCAAGCCAACCGGCCTCAATGCAAGCTCTGAGTATCGGATTTCTGATCAGCATCCGCTGTGCCCTGAACTTGAGCCGCATACTGCAGGTTCCACAACACTTCTTCGAACGAGGGTCTGGCAACCGATTCGGAAGATATTATGCATTTGTTTGTTATCGACATCACCACGGACAACGACTCTTGTGAACTTGTGGTCAACACGATCGGATCCACCATCTTCCACCTCCCATCCTGGCTACTGAAGGATGCCTGCAATTCATCATGACTTCCTTATCTCATTGTTTTTTCCTAACAGGCATGTCTCATTTATATTACCATTTCGTTTAGTAGATGCGATTCTCCTTTACTGCTTGTCACAGGGCCGACGAGGGATTCGAGCAGAATGAATCCAAAGTTGTAGACATCATCCCTATCCACCGTTTCACTGCAAAAGACGCAACAAAAGTTGGGATTCATCCAGGATTAAGAGTTAAAAGATAGTTTGCACTCTACCCAAAATCTTCGACATTGCGCTTTCCCTGCAAGGAAGCGAGTGACATGTCAGATGAGATGCCCCTAAAACACAGAGCTGAAGAAGAAGCATATTACGGTTGATTTCTCGAGTTCATCCGAAAGAAAAGACATCCCATAGTCGCTGAGCTTCGCAATACCATGCTCATCAATCATGACGTTATTGGTCTTGAGTTGATTGTTCAGAGAAGGGGGGATGACGCCGGTATGAAGAAAATGAACAGCCTTGGCGACTCCTATCAGAACAGCCAGTCTATCCGGCCACGTCAGAAGCTTCTCGGTCAAAGTTTCTGTGCCACAAAATGATCAATCCATCTGGGAAACCGACAAGGAAGGACATGGATGTTTGTTATATACCTGCAAGATGAGTTCGGAAGTTCCCGTTGGGGACAAATTCTTGAACCAGAAACAGTTTACCGTTAGCAGTTTCGTCCTGTGGCCTGATACAATGGCCGAGAAGCCCGACCAAATGAGGGTGGCGAAGCTTCGAAAATGAATCGAGTCGGATTCGGAGGTTCTTCGTGGAGTGTTTTTTACACAGAGCCAGATCTCTTACAGCAATGACACTGCCGTTCTCCAGCCTACCCTTATACACCTAAACAAAACAGGTATCTATCTACCTGAGCATGTTTTTTTTTTTTTTTTTAATTTTTACTTGAAGAAGAAGAAGAAATAGTACCTTCCCAAGGGAACCCTCTCCCAGAAAGTTGGAGTCATCAAAGTTCTTTGTGGCTTCTTCCAGTTCATCAACAGAAAACACCCTGTAGGATGGGGCACTTTGATTTTCCATTTTTGCCACTTGGGAAATCAGCCCTGAAGTAAATAAAGTAAACACACAGAGATGAGTAAGTAAAGTTCCTTAGAACTTTGTTGAAGGCAAAACTTACTTGCGCTTGCTAATATATCAGAGGAGATCATTGATTGAGGATGGTGTTCATCATCCTGCTGATGAACCTTGGGAGCAACGTGCTGAACCACCGCAGCCTCCGCCTGACCGCGATGCCTTTTGATGAGAAAGAAGAGCCCGATGAAAGTTAAGATCACGAGGACAACTCCTCCGATGATGCCACATAGGATGGCTATGTTTCTTCTTCTGTGATCATCTTTTTCTACACAGGTTGCCGTCGGGAGCTGATCTCTTCCGTCGACGGAAAAGCAGTTCCCGCCGATGGTTACCATTCTGTTGTCTAGGGAAGTATTCAAGCAGCTCGGAATCTGGCCTATCAATCTGTTATTCGAGATGTCGACAAGAGTGAGTGTATCACTGCATTTGAAATTCTCAGGCAGGGATCCACTCAAGGAGTTATATGACAGGTTCAAGTAACTGATGTTGGGTAGGGAGAAGAGCAAAGCAGGAGGGGTTCCGGTGAGATGATTTTGGGACAGATCGAGGTGCTGGAGCTTATCGAGCTTGCCAAACTGATCGGATATGCCGCCGGAAAATGAGTTGTTGCTGAGAAAAATATTTGCTAGCTCTTTGGGCAGAGGCGGCAACTCCAAGTCCAGCTTATTGTCCCTGAAATCTATCAACTGCAAATTTGACAGGCCGCTGAGATCGGGCAGTTTCCCGGTGAGCAGATTGTGGGATAAAACGAGTTCTGTGAGCGTTGTGATTCTGGAAAGTCCGTTGGGAACCTGACCCTCCATCAGGTTGTTCTTCAAGCTCAAAATGGTGAGGTTTTTCAGTGAATCCAGCCAGTCGGGAAGGGTGTCGTTGAAGAAGTTGGCGTCGAATGACAAACTCTGGAGCTTCGCCATTCTGGACATCTCATACGGGATGGAACCGAAGAGAAAATTGGAACTCATATCCAGAACTTGGAGCGAAGAGAGCCGGTGAATCTTTCCAGGAAGAGTGCCCCAAATGCCTAATGATTCCAAGCTGACGACCCTCAAGCTGGAGAGCCTGGACAAAGTCGTGATGAAAGAGTCGGTGGAGAAAGTCGGGGGCAAGGTCCTGGTCGGAATCGCATATCCGATGAAGTCAGCTGGCGATGGCGATGGCGATGGCATGTCTCCGATGATTCTGAGCTCAGTAACGGAATCATTGTCGCATTTGATGGTTACATGAGGCGGAGAGTTGTAGGTACAGAAATCGCCGCCGTAATTCTCCCAATCGGATAAGAAGGTTGGGTAGTCTAAATGCTTCCTCAGCTGAAGAAGAACCTGAGTTTCGTAATTCCTCAACTGATCCGTGGGCGAAGCAAGCAACACCACACACCAAAGAAACAACCAAAACAAAGCAGCAGCATTCGATGAGCAACGCATGCCTTCCTTGGAAAAAAAAAGGGGCAAATTCAGAGCCCTAATCGATGGATGGATCTGAAACCAGGCAAAGTTACATTGAAGAAATCTCTACTGCATTGAAAATGGGGAGGGCCGCCGAGGGAACTGGGAACTGGGAACTGGGAAGGGAGTTAGTTGCATAATAATTAATTAATTGCTCCTCTCATCACATATCTGTACTGCACTCTGCAGGTGTGCCTGCCCCTTGCCAGCTTTAATAACTTCCTTTTTATATATAATTAATTATTTATTTCTTTATTTCTTTTTTTTTTTTTTTCTTTTTGAGAAATTATAAATTGAGATTTATCCATCTTTTCTCATGCCCTAGACAGCGTGTAAGAAGGAAGAATTTCGAACGCTTCTACGAATGAATTTGAATATGAAGTCGCCGGAGTTACTGCTGGCTCAAATCCAAGGTCTTTCCGGCAACGCGGGGGATCTGAATCAGCTTCGCAACTACTTGAAGCAATCGGAAGAATACCTCCAAACTGAATCGGCTCGGTTACCTCCTTTTCTCGAAGAACTCGACCCCGCAGCGCATTCACTTGGCTACCTCTACATTTTGTGAGCCTACTTCCTTTTTTTCATTTTCCTTTTATAAAGAAACTCAACGTCATCGCGGCTAGTTTATATATGTATTTCCTGGAATTCATGACTCCGTTTACTTAATCAATCGTTACTCTTCAAAAGAAGCAACCGTGTAGCTTTTATGGTGCATTGCCTGAATTTGCTGGAAGAAATTAACTTCTTTTTTTTTTTCTCGATTTCGAGTCTTTCATGGTTGGCAAATGCTGTTGGCTACTTGCGTTGGATAGGCTTTCGTTTCACATTTTGATTCTCGCCTCTTGAACTTCAATATTTTCTTATGGTCCCCAAGTGCACCTATGAATTTTGATTGGGAGGGATGTCTATATGATTCATTTTGCCTCTTACATTAGCGTTTGGCGTAATATTATAACAAGTTTTCTGTGCATCTAATCCCCCAGGGAGGCTTCCACAAGTGCACTTGTAAAAGAACAAGCAAATGATTTCATGCTTAAAATAGCCAGGTTCATCAAGTTGTGTACTGCTGAGCAGATCCGTTTAGCTCCTGATAAATGTATGAGCCTTCTGGTTATTTTCTAACTTGTTTCGTGTCGTTCCCCTAAATATTGAGGCTCTTGCAGTTGTTTCTGTCTGTCGAAGGTTCAAGGATCAAGCTGTATCATGCGATGACCCCATGCGGGGTGTGTCTCCAATGCTTATTGCTTTGCGAAAGCTTCAAACTTCCGCTGAACATTTAACCACACTGCACCCAGACTTTCTTCTTCTATGTTTACTATCAAAAAGCTATAAAACTGGTCTATCCATTTTGGACGATGCCATATATGATGTTGATCAGCCTCGTGATCTTCTGCTGTATTGTTACTATGGGTGGGTTGCATCTTCTGTCTGGAGTTCCGTTTGGTTTGATTTTTTGGCTTAAGTTTTATTGTTTTTAGATGATCTTTGCTGCTTTATAATACGATGTTTGTTGGATTCTAGGGGTATGATTTGCATTGGGCAGAAGCAATTCAGAAAAGCATTGGAGTTATTACATAATGTATGTCAGCGTTGGATTTGTTTTCGAATATGTTTTCTTCAATGATCTCTCTGGACATTCAAATGCTGGCTAGTATTCACATTTTATGGGCTTTATTAATACTGCTAGGTTGTAACAGCACCCATGCCTATAATTAGTGCAATTGCTGTGGAAGCATACAAGAAATACATTCTTGTTTCTCTCATTCACCTGGGACAATTCTCTGCCGTTTTTCCAAAGTATACTTCTTCAGCAGCTCAAAGGAATGTGAAAAACTTCTCTCAGGTATACGGTTGAATTATTATTATTATTATTTTTTTTTCCATACTTTTTTGCTGTTGCATAAGTCAAAGTCCTCGTGGAGCAACAAATGAATACAAAATGCTTTCTTCCGGTGTATGCATGCATTCTTATATGTATTAAATATTTTCAGATTGTGTTGTTGAATCCATCAGCTTTGGTGTATCTTGATTAATATTTTTCGCAGCCATACATCGATCTGGCAAGTAAATACGAGACTGGAAAGGTATCAGAGCTTGAGACATTTGTGCAATCAAACATGGAAAAATTTGAAAGTGTAAGTTTTGGTTTCCCAATGAATATAATTATGCATTGGATTTATTGGTGAGACAAATTTTGACGATGGGCAGGATAAAAATGTTGGATTGGTGAAGCAAGTTGTGAGTTGTATGTATAAAAGTAACATTCATCGATTAACGCAGACGTATCTGACTTTGTCCCTCCAAGATATTGCCAATACGGTTCAACTGGGTAGCCCCAAGGAAGCTGAGATGCACGTACTTGAAATGGTGGGCGAAACTCCATGCTGTCAATTCCGTTAGGTTTTTAGTTTGGTGTTGTATCCCATCCGGTTTTTGGTTGTTAGTATAGATTGAGGAAGGAGAGATTTATGCAACTATAAACCAGAAGGATGGAATGGTTAGATTCTTGGAAGACCCGGAGGAGTATAAAAGCTGTGGGATGATAGAACGCATGGACTCATCCATTCAGAGGTGAGCCGAGCCATACATAAATTATTGGTTTTGGTTAGATTATGTTCCGTGTTGTTGAATAAGGATAGGATGCTGCTTTTTTTCCAGGATCATGATGCTGTCGAAGAGGCTAACGATGATGAACGAGAGCATGCTGTGTGATGCGACCTACCAAGGAAAGGTAGCCCCCCTAGCTAGGCCCCTACCTACTACCTTTCTATATGTGTTGTGTGCATACATACTTCCACTTGGGACTGTGTTTTCTGTTAGCAGGTTGGAAAGGAGCGGCCGAGATTCGATTTCGATGATTTCGATACCGTTCCCACGAAGTTCAACATTTGATACAGTCGGAAATGGAAGAAGAAGGGTGATTGTTATTAATTTAGGGAAGAAGGAGGTGATGGATGATATTGGAGTGCATTGCATAAGTCACAATGTGGATTTGGGTATAACGAGATGTCCGTCCGTAATGACAGTTGGTAGAATGGATATATATGCATGACTCCAAGGAGTATGTATGTTCAGAAAATAAAACGACGACCGACCATCCCCATCCATTTCTCCCTCCTCTTTGGTCCCTCCCTCAGCAGTTAACTAACTGCGGTGGCCCTGTCCTTACACAGCATGTGCCATTCCTGGAGAACGGCTGCTTGCAGAGCCCGATGCTCCACTTCTTCCCTACTCAACTCCTCCTCCAATACACTACTTGTCGTCTCCTCTCCTTTTTCAGCATCCTCGGATTTCTTCGGGACACGATGCTTCTTTGCGGCTTCCGCTGCCTTCTTCAGCAACGCGATGCCTTCCATGGAGATTCTGAGCCTCTGCGCCGCCGATGCTTTCACTTCATCTTCCGGAACGTATTCGATGGTTCCCTCGGTCAGATCGTCCATCCACCCTTGTAGATCCCACCCAATTTCCTTGGTTATGGATTCATCGGAAGCCCGAACCACAAACTTGCACATCATTGTGGTAGTCTCGTCTCCGAGATCTACGTTTCGGCTCACTTCACTTGCCCCGAAAATCATCATCCCCACGAACCCTCCGGACCAAGTTTTAGCAGCATAGCATATCTGCACGCACATCCGGGCCAAATTTCCTTTCCTTGTGATAGATAAAGGAGGAGGAGAAAGGACGAGTCAAGAAACCATACATACCTGAAACCCGGCTACTGTGCGGATGACGTGAGAGCAGACCTTATGAAAATGTTTCGACGACAGGGATTTCAGGCCGCTGAGGAAAGGCGAATCCCCATATTGCTGTGCTGCTGTTGCTTTGAACCCACTTCCTTCGTATGTATACGTCCCAGTACACTCGACTAAGGCGGGCAGACTTGGCCACAACCGGAAATACTCCACTGGGGAGATCTTATGAGGCAAAAGAAGATCAGTAAGAGGAATTTTGTACGGCTGACACCTCAGAATCACTGGCTCTCCTGCTTCTTCAGATTTTGAACTTTTCTTTTGTCTCAGATTTTGAGCTTCTTCTCCAGGATACTCATTTTCATAATATCCAGGAGAACCCACGCCATAAAATGGATAGTAAAGAATTTGAATCCAGAATTCACATCTCTCAAAATGAGAAACGCCGACCGTCACACTGCACAGGACGGGATCCTGAGCAAGTTGAAAAAACGATGAGCAAACTAAAAGGAAGACTAACAACTGATGCATACATACATACGTCTATCCATGTTGTCCTTTCTAGCATAACAATGGCGACACATACATTAGAAAAATAAAATATATGAAGAGGAACTAACTCTCCACAGCCTAGCCTAACCTGTGAATTAAGATTTTGCAGTTGCTTTACGGCTTGAGGAGATCCGTTCATAAAGTACAACCCCCCAGAGAGTCCAACTCGAATGTCCACACGATTTAATTCCATCTCAGAGAGATTCAGAACCTGATATCCGTCAAACTCACGTCAGGTTAAATCTAATGATTGCTCATGGTCAAACTAGTGTGTGACATAAAAGTATAGCAGGCTAAACTAAAGAAAGAACGCATAAAAGCATACCTTCAAATGTAGTGTTACCCTTCCATCATTTGGGTCAGCTAAGTGATATCCTTCAACAAAGCATGGATCACTGCTGCCCGTCAATGTGAATGCAGTTGGTGGAACCGTGATGGCACTCAAGTCCATACCTTTTATCAACAATTGTGTTAGTTCATTAGGGTTTGGTCTCCAGAGTTCTAGAACAGCCTTGTGTATCAGTCCTTCCAGTTTTCGATCCTGAGCAGCAGAAGCATCGTAGAACTGAACTGTCAGCTTGTGGTGGCTGAAAGGGTAGTCTCCTTTAGCTTCACTGACTCCAGACCATCTGTAGAAGAGAAGTGAACAACGAAATCTTAAGCAAGGTGCCATGTAGAAATGTCATTTCAACTGGCTACTCCAATTGCTTTCACTTTGCATCCAATAAACGGATACTTTATACTTTTTTTTTTATTTCATATTACTGTTCTGAGAAGAATTTCTCACTTGTCCTCCGGGTGGCTCAAGACATATTTAATTCTCTGAAGTATCAGACGGCATTGGTGCTTATGGACTGAATCAGCACAAGGATTGCTCCTGAACTCTTCAAGTTCTTTGGTAAGAAACACAGCAGCCCTGGAATTACGAGATCCCAAGCGCTGTGCACAAAGAAGAGCTGCTTGAACATCTTGAAGTCGATTTGTAGAATTTGGTGTTGAGTCCATGTTGAAGAGAATCTTGCGGATATTCAATATAATAATGTTCAATGGATCCTCTGGGTCATCTGAGAGAAGGGGATCCAGCCCATCCAAATCAATGTGCTCCGATATAGCCCAAATTAGACGGCTTGCAATTCTAGGAGTGTTCACCTGCCAAATGACAAGAGTAAGTAAATAGGAAATCACAAAAATAAGATAGATAGATAGATATAATGAAGAAATTTGTTTGAATCTAGTTATGAGATTAGGACTTAATGATGGGAAGCACTAGAAATGAAATGCAAGCAATGTTGATCTAATCAAGGAGCAATAACGGAATTCAGATAGCAATACATACCTCACCAAGATCTTTAACAAGATCGAGTAGCAAATTTCGCAACCTAGTTTCGTTCAATATCTGATCCTGTGAAGCTCCATCTTTGACACTTTTGACTCCACCCCTGGTATCATAAATATGACAAAGCCTAACAAGCAACTTTAGATAGCAATCGATTGCATATGTTCGGCCATCACAATCCCATTTAACGCAAGGCCTACACACTTCGACAACTTCCAGAGCTGGTTCAGTCCAATGGAGTGCACCATAACCGGTACCATAGGCCAAGGCGCCAATCACCCGACTTTCCATGCCTGAACTCTTTTGTTCAGGCAACGGCAAAGACAACTGGAAGCAGCTCTCAACGAGCATGGCAACTAGTTCTTCTCTAAATAAACTCTTACTAACAACACTGTTAAGGTCATCTTTAACTCCAGCATCTTCAAATAGTGAAGCAATATCCGTTCCAGCTAGAGGCTTTTGACCTCGACGGACACTCTCCTTGGCAAAAAGGTCAACACAAAGGGCAGTGCGACAGATGCATGCCAAAGCATGCATCCTGTCAGATTCAGCCCTCAAGTTCCTGACCATAAGAAGAAGCCTTTTAAACAGCGAAGTCTGCACCAAAGGGATTTACAATCCACTGATCATTCTCAATAACAGAAAACATGGCAATCAAATTGGGGGGAAAGTGAGAAATTAATTACCTGCATGCTTAGGTCAAGGAGATGCAAATTAGTTACAACAGCTCTAACTATGCTCTCTCGAGCAGAAGAATACTCTTGTCTGTCCCACAGGGTAAGAATAGCGATAATGGACGTGGAAGCCCACTCAGGCTTCCCTCCGGGAACATCAGCCAAAAACAACAAATTTATTCCCACTTCATATATCAGAGAAGGACTAAGAGATGAGGCCAAAAATGGCGCCAAATGTGACACCACATCTGAAACTCCAATAAACCTCTCAGCATTATCTAAATCAGATGACCCGCTCCTGCTATTTGGAGATATTGCTAGCTTCCTAATTACATCAATTGAACCTGAAGCAACTGCCTTCACTGCATAGACCAACGGGTAGACAGTTGCTCCAAAACCCTCCACGGGAAGAATCAAAGATCTAGCCATTAACGCATTTCGCTTCTTCCAAACGAAATCAACCACTGAAGAAATCCAGTTTGATCGAATAGCCACGGAATTCTCCGTATCAATTAATTTATCTCCAGCAAGCCTACTCATTCTCTTTGACTCGAACTCCAGAAACAGTTTACCAATTGATTCAAAGGCAACCTTCGACACGTTATCCGACTTATCAAGCATGTTCTGAGCAATCCGATTCCACCAATTGGATACTCGATCCACCATGTTAACACTGTTTCCACACAACGTTACAAGATCGTCGCGCGCAAGGATGCAACCTAGGGTTTCCGTAATTGAATAACGGAGATTATCACTAACCGAGTCGAAGCAGGCATTGATTTCTTTATTACAGTCGTTGATAAGCTTTCCGAGATAGTCGGATGGAGTAGCAGAAAGGATTGAGACGGCGGCGGCTGTGACGTCGGGATCGGGAAAATCAAGATCATTCCGAATACCAGTATATGCCTTGTCCCACAGATCGGGAGTAAGACGAGTGGAGCGGATGAGATCGAATGCGAGTTTCTTTGAAATGGCGGAAGAAGGGGAGGCGACAATCTCTTCGACGGCTGATTTCGCGATGACAGAGATATCGAAACCCGCAGCAGATTGTTGCAGAGCTAGGAGCAAGGCGCTGGATTGCCGGAGCGCATCATTGGAGCGTAAGTCGGCTTGGATCTGTGCGAATAATATGTCCATTTTGGGGGTTGAAACTTGGGTAGCAGGAAAACTTCCGGCGGAGAGAAAACCGGCTCGTCAATTCGGGTCAAATGAAGCGAACGAAATGGAATTATTTATTTATTTATTTATTATTCAGATTAAATAGTGTGGGCTGAAATGTACAAAACAAGAAGAAGATTATTTAATGGACTGAAATGTAGCCCAAGATTTATTTAGATTTAAAAAATACCACCGACGTGTTGTTTTTTTCCGCCGAATTCAAGGTGTCTGATCATCGTATCGTATTAGATTATCGACAATGTTAGTCGCTGTATTTGAAGGAAGTGATAGGATGAAGATCCAGTGTTTCATTTTTCCCAACTTCGTAATCTGCATTCTGCTGTGTAATGGTAAACAAACAGCCTCTTTTTCTTTTTGATTATGATAAACAGACAGTCTCAGATGGATGGATTTTTACACATTATTCTGCTCATGAGTAGAATGTGTAGCTCTTGGCATCCTGGATGATCTGCCTCAGTCCTCCGATAGGAGCAATTACGGTGAGCAAAACTCCGAGGATGATGCAGATCCAGTTGGTCCACCACGACAGCCCGAATTTCTTCGGCTTGTAGATCACAAGCCACATGATGCAGGGAAGCTGAGAATTGCAATGAAATGGTTAGTTAGTTAGTACACTGCAACAACAAAAGCAAAAGCAAAAGCTGAATTGTAATGGGTGGGTGGGTGCAAAAGGCTTACGAAGTATGTGGTGGGTGCAAAAGCGAAGCCTCCGAAGAATCCCAGAAGCCCGCCGAAGAAGGGGAAGGTCATTCCGATGAACATCGTGAACGCTGCCATTTATCATGATAAAAAAAAGTTTAGTCACAGTCATCAGGATTGGAAGTTGGAAGGATGTTTAGTAGACTCACCCACGTAGATGTTCCTGGTTATGAAACGGAGGTACCATGTGGGCTTGAACCTGAGCTTCTTCACCATTACAGTTTCCATCATGTCGAAAACCGGCATCGCGTATATCTGATAGCTGCCGATCACGTGAACCACCACGAACAGGTTGGCCATCGCGATCAGCCACACCGGCTTCTCCAAGGACACCAGCACGTTATCCTGAACCGAGTTTCCGAACATGGCGTACCCCACGAAAGCCACCGGGAAATAGCACAGCGCCACCACTGCGTACGCCACGATCACTCCCCTCCACATCGGAACCTTCGAAGGCTTCTCCGGGGTGGACGGAATCGTGGCTTGGATCTCAAGGACGACGTTGTGGCCGGCGTAGGCGAACGCCACGTTCCCCAACGCGCCGAAGAAGTTGAACACCTTGTCCGTCGTCGTACCGGTCAATCTGTAGTCGACGCCCGGCTGGACTCCCTTGTCGGCGGAGGCGGCCCAGGCGATGGTGGAGTAGCTGAGGGACATGACGGCAGCGGCGAGGGAGACGCCGGAGATGGAGTTGAAGTTGGGGAGGTGGGAGAGAACGAAGTGTACGGAAGCGAAGATCATGATGAAGAAAGTGAGGCGGATGTTCTTGCAGTCCTTGCATACGAGGTCGTGGAATTTCTTGAGGGATTTCCCGCCGGTGACCATGTAGACGATGTCAACGCCGATTTCGACGATCAGCTGCTGAGGGACGACGATGTAGAGGCCGAGCCTCTCGCCGAAGGCGTGCTGGCCGAGTTCGTGGTAACGGTCGAATCGCCGGCCGGGGACCATTTCGTGCATCTGGACCATCTGCCACAGGGTGTAGAGGGTGATGAGCCACGAGATCACCATCACCGTCACGCCTGGACCCCTGGAAGGAAGATCGGAATCATCACCACGTGCGTGATTGAAAGAAAAAAAAAAGTGGGTGGTTACCATCCGAGCTCGGCCATGGCGTAGGGGAGGCTGAGGACGCCGGCGCCGACCATGGCGGTGACGTTGTGGAAGGCGGAGTACCACCATTTTGCGCTTCGGGAAGAGGAGATGGGAAGCCAAGCGTCGATCGCTTTCTCTTCTTCGGTTCGATTGTCGGCCACCACGGCAGAGTCAGCCACAAATTTCCCCATGCTTGAGTTTTTTCCGTTGTCCGGTCACCGGAGGTGGGTATTAATAAATTTGAGAAGGAAACGCGTAACGTGGTGAAGTTATCGGACTTTTAGAAAAGTGAATCGGGGATTTTCGTGCCGTTTTCCTCAGAGGCGAAGGCAAAGGCTGAGCTTGCAAAGTCAACGACTATGCCTGTCAAAAACGAAGCCCCGCAATCTCCCACTTGTCTTAGACACGACGCGCCTACTTTTTTAATTCACATCAATTATTGTTGACCCAAAAAAACTCGAGGAATCTTTTTTATACCAAACTAATGGAAGATTCAATAATTAAAAAAATTTAAAATAATTTCTGATTTCCCGGAAGAGTCAAAAATGGAAGGTAGGTAGGTACCCCGTACCCGACCATCGCTATAGCCTATAGATGTTTTTAAAACAAAAAAGAGAGAATTGTTGAATCTAAATACAATTTTCCAGCTGGAAATTGGAATACGTATGTATACAACAACAACAAAAAAAAATCACAGTAATCCAGATTTTGGAATCTAGATGATAAATATTCATTATATTTTTGGAATCACAGTAATCCAAATTAAAAATAATATTCATTACTTTTGTAAGTGTACGGTCAAGTCAACGATATGCAAAATAAGAGAATTTCTTAATGTTCACATTGCCAATTCTTTTTTTTAATGCAAAATATTCTACGAATTTCATGCATTCATATTATGGCTTGAATAAATAATATTTTCAAACCAACATCCATCAAAATCGACAGTGCAACCCCTAAAGGCAAAAACTTTAGAATTTTATGCCAATCCGTTCCATCTAGCCGTTTTCTTCTGTCCACGTCAAATTGATTTTTATGAATTTATCCAACATTTCAATATGTATGTCAAGAAATTTAATATTTGTTTTGAGCCTGAGGAGGCAAAATAAAATAATCGAGGGGGAGGGAATAGGGATTTGATTATTGAAACTGGTCCAGGTTCGCAATTAATTAGTAGTGACTAGTCATTAATGCATTAATTTGAAAATAATCACTCCTCATTATTATTCAATAATACTCCTTCTTATTTTATGGGCCCAATCCAGGCCGAAGCCCAAAATGACATCAATGTATCGATTTACTTACAAATTACAATCCACCACCAGGCACCACCACACTTACAAAAATCAAATACGAAATGAGTAACCAAAAGCCCAATCCCACGCCCAAGCCCAATACCAAGCCCAATCATAAGCCCAATCCCAAGACCAAGCCCAACCAAATTAATCAATTACCGCTGAAGCCCTTCAGATCAAGCGGCGGAAAGAGCATTTCGCGCGTAGATATCATACCGTTGGGAAACGCCGGCGCCGGCACCGCGGTGCTCCTGTCTCCGACTCCGACCTCCGAAGCAGAGGTATTGACTGAAAATCCTCCTGTGTCGTATCAATCGAGGAGAAGGTCTCGATTCGTAACCGCCGAAGCCCTCCTTCGCCGCCGTCTCGATCAGAATCCCCCCTCCTTTCGTTCCCTCCATCGAAGACCCCACGGAAGAGAAGGACAGCTGCGAGAAAGAACTCGATCTCGATTTCTGATTCCTCGGAACCGCCGCCATTAAACCTACAATCCCCTCCGAAGCCAGTTTCTTCTTCGGAGTCGGACTCGGCAGAGTGCTCCGAACCGAAAGCGGCCGCTTATTGTTCGAAACTCGCTTCGAGAATTTCTGTCGAAGAGGAATGCGGACCTGATCCGGGTCGCCAGACCCGGTGCAGTTGAATGTCTTCTTCATCTTCGGCCAGTGGTGAAGAAGCCCCCTGAGTTTCTTGGTTTTGGATTCTGCGGAGGTTCTGGAATCGGGCGTTGCTTTTGCGGGCGGCGTCAGGTAAGGGAATAATTCCAGTGAAAATGTATTCCGGTGAACGGGTTTCGCCGACGGATTCTCCAGTCCCGTATACAGAAATATCTCGACGTCGCTGATTCTGAAAGAGGTTCCTGGGCTCTTGCCCATCATACTGTGCTTCTTCATGTCCGAGACGATTACTTTTCTCGCCGGCCAAGTGAAGAACTCGCCGGAAGAGATCAATCTCCGGTGGATTACTTCCAACGGCGGAGAACGCGGCCGTCTGCGGATGATGTCTATGGGGGTTAAGCCGTCGTCGTCGCGTATGTTTACGTTTATGGAGGCGATGTTCAGCAGAAGCTCCACGATGTCCGGACGGACGTTCTCTGTGATGGCCAAATGGAGGGGAGTTTTTCCGGCGGCGTTGGGCGTGTTGATGATTTCTTCGATTTTGAAAAACTCGCCGCTCAGTAGATTTTTCATCAGATTCTTCTGGTGATCCATTCGACGGAAACAGGGAGTCTTGAAGCCGGCGATGACAGAATGGAGAAACGTATCTCCGGCGTTGTTCCGAGCGGCGATCGACGACGGTGACGCCTGAATCAGAGCTTCTACGACGGGTAAGTGTCCTCTGTGAGCCGCCACGTGGAGCGGTGTGTTGCCGCGGTTGTCCAGCGAGTTTATCATCTCCGGCGAAGATGCGATCAGATCATTCACCACCTGCAACAACATTCAGAGCGAGCTCACTCACTCAGTATAACAGAAAAACGCGGGACTCCCTCCGATCTGACCTCGACTCTGCCTTTCGCGGCGGCGGAGTGCAAGATTGTGGCGCCGTGAATATCCCTGTAAGCCAAAGCATCATCGGAGCATTCACCCAAAACATCCTTCATCAGTTTGAGATTACCTCCTCTGGCGGCGGCGTGAAGAGCCCTACACATAATCTCAAGCTTATACGCCGCCGGAACTGTCTCCCCGCCGCCGTCCCCGTCAGGCGAAATCCTGGGAGCGGAGGCGAAATCGAGAAGAAGCTTAAAAACCTCAGAATTTTTACTCCTTGCGGCGGCGTAGAGAGCATCGGTAACTCCATATTCCCTCTCCCCGAACACCAGAAGAGGAAACCTCCGGAGCAATTCCTGCAGGAAACTGAAATCTCCGGCGGAAGCCGACGTATACAAAAGCCACCCGCCGTACCCTGCCCTAATCAACGAATCCTTTCCCCTCTTGGCTTCACAGTCGACGAAAAGCTTCCTCGCCACATCCCACCTGCACTTGGCCACATCGTGAAACTGCTCTTCGTCGTCCCAAACAGTCTCCAATCGTCGGATTCTCCGAAGCGACGTGAGTTTGATGAGATTATTGGCGTCGAGGCGGAGGAGCTCGTTAACCACTTCGTAGTACCCGTTGGCCGCCGCCCAGTCTACAGGAGAAACGTACCACCACTGATCGCCGGCGCTTTCCCACCGGAGCGGAAAGTAGGCCGGGAGGGACATGGATTCTATCTAGTTCGCCGCCGCTGCGGTACCGCGAAATCCGGGATTCTAGTTCGCCGGAGGAAGAGGAATTTTAGGACAAAACGAAAATGATTTTTATCAAGCCTTGTAATTGTGGGGCCCACGTGTGATTTTTTATGAGGTCGAGATTTGACTCTCCTTACCTTAATTATAACTTATAAGTAAATACTAGTCTACTAGGGTCATTTTTTAATAAAATATCACAAATAAATCGTAGTATAGTAGCGAATAAAAATAAAAAAATATATATATTTTTTTTGAATGAAAAATAAAATAAAATATATTTATTTTGAAACAAAAAAGAAAAAAAAAAGTTGGTTCCGTTGTCAAAATCTCGTTGGTCGTATTGATTTTCAATAATAATTATTAGCGAATAAATACAACATAATTGACCCACCGGCAGTCCCCCACATCCAAAGCTTTGTGATGGGGTTCAGGCTTCAGGAACACAGACGCGTTTGATCATGACGTATAACAAAAATAGGGAGGGATATCCATTAATTTTCTTTATTTAATTAATGGGGGTTAGACAGACTTAGTATCAAATTCTATTTTGAAGAAATACTGATGATGCCTTCTTTTCTCAAAAAATAAAAAATAAAAAATAAATAGTGATGCCTAAAATAAAAAAATCAAAGAAGTCAGTATAAAAAATTACTTTATTGTTAGTAGGCAGGCAGCCCACGTAGAGATTGGCCTTATAAACCCAATCCAGTCACTTGAAAGTGTGTGTGGCAAACTGGCAAAGTGCCCCCACATCCTCATGGCATGTTTGCCCTTCCCATCTAAACAAATAATTAATGCTTACTACGTGAGGACCCGCCCGGATACCCGGCGGATCGACCCGGATTCGGATTAGGCAGAGGCCGCCACCGCTCAACCGTTTAAATATCCGGTTTTCGACCACCTATGAAAATATGACCGTTAGAAAATATGACCGTTCATACTTGTTCTTCTTCACGTAGGACAAAAAAACAAAGCCAAGGAGCGTGAGAATTCCGAAGCCTGTTGGAGTGAAATCTTGGCGGCCGTCTCCTGTTCATTTTCTCGTCCATTTCGGCAGGATTGCAGGGGAAGAAGGAGAAGAGATCATCGATGGGTTCGAGAGCAGTGGTAAACCCCAGAGGTGAGAGGAATGAGAAATTTCAAATTTTCTTGAAATGCAATGCGGTTGGACAAAGTGCATGCCTCTCTCTTTTTTCACAGTCGGAGCAGCCAACGGTAAAGAAGAAGCGAAGACAAGAAGAGTCCTCAGAGACATCGGAAATCTAGCAATCGCACCACCGCCCCTCGATACCAAGATAACCAGGCGTGTCACCAGGTTTCTTTTTCTCCTCCTCCTTCTTCTTCTTCTTCTTCTTCTTCTTCAACGAAAATGCTGCTGCAGGAGCTTCGGTGCACAGATACTGCCCAATGCACCTCAAAAAAACCACACCAAAGTGAGTAACCAACGATCATCAAAAAACAAACACTCTTTTCAATTTCACTTTCCCTTTATATCAATCCATTTTCATCACAAGCCTCTGCTGGAAAAAAATGCATCCAAGCACAACAACAACCACTCCGCAGTCAGTTCCGACGAAGAACAAGTCCCCAAATCCCAAAGGAAAACGAGCAAGGAATCCAAAAACAAGCCTCAAAAAACCACCTTCACTTCCATCCTCACAGCTCGTTGCAAGGTATATATATACATAAACTCCATTTATATTCGTTTACCTCGATTTTCTCTCGACAAGGCCGCCTGCGGGATTACGAAGAAGCCGCCGGCGATATCGACGCAAGACATCGACGTGGCAGACAGGAACAACGAGCTGGCGGCGCTGGAGTACCTCGACAATATGTACGCTTTCTACAAGGAGGCCGAGGGAGAGAACCCGATTCAGAACTACATCGACACGCAGCCGGAGATCAACGGAAAGATGAGGGCGATTCTGGTTGACTGGCTGATCGAAGTTCACCGGAAATTCGAGCTCATGCCGGAAAGCCTTTACCTCACCGTGAACATACTGGACAGGTTTCTATCAGTCAAGACAGTTTCCAGAAGGGAACTTCAGTTGGTCGGCATCAGCTCCATGCTCATCGCCTGCAAGTACGAAGAGATTTGGGCGCCGGAGGTGGACTTTTTTTTTCACTTCCCATCGTATTTTCTCAGACGGCATCATACGTCGCTTTTCTGTGCAGGTCAATGACTTGGTAGCGATATCCGATAACGCCTATATCAGAGAGCAGGTGCTTAAAATGGAGAAAACCATTCT
>KE528160.1:0-19525 GCA_000441915.1 Genlisea aurea | reverse complement strand
ATTATTTTCCACAAATAAAAATAGTATTTTTGTTCAAAAAAAAAAAAAAAAAAAAACAAATAAAAATAGTATTCTATTAAATAAAAAAAAATAGAATTGTTTCCGCATTTACCCTTCCAACGTCAAACCGATTAGGGTTCCCAGTTTGCTAGCGATTGGAAGTGGAATCCGAAAAGGATAGAAACGTAGTCGGGTTCCAGAGGAAGAGAAGCGGAAGAGGAAGATGGCTGATCGGAAACTTTACAAGACGAAGCTATGTGCGCTGTACCAAAGAGGGCGTTGTTCTCGCCAGTATTGTAACTTCGCTCATGGCTCTGCAGAGCTCCGCCGCTCTTTCAGCGGTACGTTTTTCTTTTTATTTTCTTCTGTCTTACAGCATGTTTGGTGTCGTTAGTTACATTGCTGAATGTGTAGGAGTTAATTTTTCGGTCTTATTCAACATCAAATTTTAACATTTTCAGTCAGTCAGTGAATTTAATATGGTTTGTTAATTTATCGATTCCTCTGGTACGATCCTAAAACGCTAATCTGCTATCAATTTTGAAACGGGTTTTGTTTATACGGGTGGCTAAACTGATACCTTTGACTTCAAAGTTTTTTCCTTATTATTCTAGACATAAAGTGTGAATCAGGGTTAGTTTCGGCCCGTCTGTTGATTCATTCTGCATCTATTTAAGGATGAGGTATCTTTGATGAATTAGTGTATGGTTTGCTGTCAATTGCAGTGTTCCGAAATGGAACTAGTAGTTCATATCCAAGGAATGATTGCTGCGGATATGTAATCCTATTGTTCTTAAGACCATTTGCGGTCTGTAGAATGCGCATGATCTGATTCACTTGAGGGTGAACCCTGAGTCGTATACTTCTGATATCTGTATAAATTAAGAAACTTTATCGGACGTACTGCTGGTTCTGCATCATCACGTGTTCCTGTCAATGTAAAGTTATGTAGAGATGGTATTTTCCTCATTGGGATTCTCTATAAATTGCAATTCAAAGGCCAACGAAATGCAAAACCCTTCCTTATGCTGTGTGTATGTCCTTTAAAAGTAGGTCATTTCTTCGGCAAAATATTCTGGGGAAGGATTCTCTTGGTTTTCTTGGCTAGGAGCTGTAGACCCTATTATGCTACTGTATCGCAAGTCCAAGGATTTGATTTTTAATTTCGCACAGATATGGCTGCCATTATTTTCTTTTCTTGCCTGACACTGGCAGAGGATTTCTATTGTTTGAGTTGCTTCCCTGACTATTGATGGAGTTTCCGTGTCTTAAACCACATGGTATATCTTTATCTATCTTTATAAAAGGCTATTAATTCTATGGCTCATATGGGATCATTCGGTAAGGCACTAAAACTGTTCTTGTTTTCATTCACATTTAATCCCTGCAATGGTAAGTTTAAACTTCATTTTGATTTCTAGATGATTCTCTGTTTTTACATATTGTGTCGTATTATTTGCTACTTTTCGGGGATTATTTCTCTTCTTCCAAATATCAGGCAGGCAGGATCCTCGAGGGGGTAGAGACCTGAGAGAAAGACTTGACCGTAGACGATCTCCATCAACCAACTCTCTTGAAAGAGGAGATTCCAGGGGACTGCATTCATCTCGTGGTAAAATTTCAATGTACTCTGAAGATTTTTATTCTGTAGCTTTTCTGCCTATGTTTATTTCTCCTTGTTAATCATGATATTTTATTTTTATTTTTACAGGAGATAGTCCACGCTCCAGCGGGAGAAGAGTGTAAGTTCATAAGATCCTGGTTACGTTTATATACACTGCAATGCTGGATTTGATTTAGGGTTTATTTATTATATTATTTATAATGCTTCATTTAAACCTTTCTTTTCACCTTTTGATTACTTCCTTATGATCCCGTGTCGTGCACATGCCACAAGAAGAGGTCAATTAGCTTTTTAAAATTCTGATTGATCATGTATTTTTTGCTAACATGAATATGTTAAATTAATTTCAGGGATAGAGAATCTAGGAAGAGGAAACAATTTGATGGTCATAGTGATCATTCAGGAAAAATTTCTGATGGAAATGATGATCACATTAAGGATGGAAGAAGGGCAGCATCTGATGCCAAAATCCGTGTTATTGAGCAGGTCCATTTTATTTTTATCATCAGTTTTCTTGGCCTTTTTATTTCCTCTCCGGGGAGGGGGAAGCGAGGCCTGTGTTTTTGGATCTGAATATCTGAATTACTAACCCTGTATATTCACAGCTAAGAGAAATGGAATCTGAAATCAATATATTAGAGAGTAAGAAACAACAGCTGGAGGTGAGTAATGTGGCTTTATTCTGCTGGTGTTCCATTTACATCAGCTAAGGACAATGCATTCCTGTTAAGGAAATCTAACTAATTTGTATGCCATTGTTCGTTTTTCTTGTATTATCAAACAGATTTACTTGGATGATAAGTCTAAAGATGCTGAGATCTTAATGATTGAAATTCATAAGATTGAGATGCAACTCTCTAAGGAGAAGGAAGAGAATAAAAGGTACCGCCTTTATCATCAGTTCCTGTCTTGCAATGAAGTTCAGTTCTCGTGGTTCTGTTTGGTGATTTTGAATATCGAATATTTGTTTCAACGTGGAATATTTCTTAGACATTAGTGTCTATCTTTTCAAGTTTTCCAGAGTATATAGATTCGATAAAAAACATGGTTGAATTCATAGAAAATGCAATCTTTATGTGGTGCATTTGCTTCTTTTTTTTCGCAAATTTCTATTTTTGTTACTGCTTCAGGGTTGTTTACCGATCTATATTTTACAGGATGACTACAAAGATCAAGAAGTTTATTAAAGCATATAATCGTAATATGAGGTTACAAGATGAACTCAAGAGGTAATGCACTTCTGGACAAATCCTGAGCGTCCTTTTTCATTCTCTTGTTGTACTTCTGTAGTTTCTTCGGTGATCAATACTGCAGTATATTTCAGGTCGCAAGCACAGTTTCAGAAGTTGGCCGAGCAGCTGGAATTTGACGCGGCGGGTGCAGTCATTGATGACGAACCAAAAATCAATGCTTTTCCTGTGAATGCAAGTGGCGAGCGTGTTGTGAGCCCATTGAACGAAGGTCGGCTGAATTCATCTCCACCGCCCAGAAGGGCGAGAGTTCACCTCAGTTCTTACGATACATCCAATAAAGGTTGGAATTAAATATCTGTCTATCTTTTGTTCACGTGTTAGCTCTTCTTTTCCGTGAAAGGCCTTACTTGTTCAGGATATCTGTATTTATCTAACCAATCTCCTGATTTCAGTTGGTGAAAGGATGGAAAGTGGGAGGCATAGGTCGGAGAACTTTTCACATAGAACTGGGGATCAGGATCATCAACTCACTAACAGCCGAAGGCAAGACTCGGATTACGATGCATACAACGGAAACCATGATGAAGATTTCCGGAGAGAAAGGCAGGATCCTGATATTGCCTCTTCTGGTAAGGTGCGGTAAAAGTTTAAACATCATTCTTTTCCATGAAGTATTTTTTGTTTTGTTTTGTTTTCGTTGATGATTATTGGCGATGCAGTACAAAGTACATGAGATGGTCTCACTGCCATCAACTGGTATAGCTGCTCACGCAGTGGATGAAGAAATGGAAGTTGCGGAATCTGATAACAAATTGCAAATTGTAGGAGACACGGCGGAGACCACATTGAGTGGGGCGTCTCTGCCTCCACCTGTACCAGAAAATGCTTACTCACAGGTTGGTTTCCACATTTGGTTTTCCTTTGAATTTCATCTGGAATTGAAAGGGGGTTTTGTTTTGTTGTTGCAGTACAAGGGTGAAGATGAGACAGTGGATATTGATGGGGTTGATGATGAGGATGTGGATATAGTCTGAATGGGTGAGGTAAGCCGTAAAAGCAGCAGCAGCAGCTTGTGCTTGTGATGTGATAGGAAATTACAGGTAGTAGCTTGTTTAAATTTCACATTGAATGAAAGCAGTAGAGATCTCTGTCTTTTAATGGATCTATCGGGAAACGTTTTCTTTCCATGGCCCGTTTGAATTTGGTTCTCGGCAAAAATGAGTTTTGTTTGGTATTTGATATTCTGAGTTTTATTCGGTAGCAAAAATGACTTATAAAGCTCCATTAAATTAGCATATAATAAATGGAAAGGATCCCATTACTATCTATCATAAATATATGGCGAGAACAAACCAAACCTCCTCAGACTGAACCAAAGAACTCCTCCAAGGACGTTGCAGTCGAGACGTTGGGAGGTTGTCGAAGCAGCTTGGAAGAAGATATGTAAAGTTGATACTTGATGAATCGCTGGGGACCAAAAAAGATAAGCAACTGGGGGTTTCATAAGCAACTGGAAGGAAGAAAGACTTACAGTTAACTGGGTAACTATTTCAGAACTCGAATCTATATGCCAGTCAGGTTCCAGTTGCCGGACAAAAGACATCCGCCCGTTCTCGGTGCTACAGAAAAGCACCTGTAGGGTAGTAGGAAATAGGAATGAATGGAGCCCAGCATGAAAGAATAAGAAATATGCCAACCTTGTCCTTGACTAGGCCACCCGCTGCGAAGAACCCAGCATCTTCCAAAGCAGCAATAATTATCCTCTGCATCCCCATCATACCATTCAGAAATTTTATTTTTTTTTTCAAAAAAAAACATGGTTGAATCAGTTTTAACAAAATTGCTGGATTCACCTCGCTTTCATCATCCAGCACCCTTTCCATGAGATAGAGATCGTAATACTTTGTAATTTCAAGAATAACATCTAAAACAGATGACCTCACAGTCGCTTGCTTCTGGACGGACAACCAACAATGAGTCATTTCTCCTTCCCTTCAAGCAATAAGGAGGGGAAACTGATTGATACCTGCACTTCTTCAGGGGTGCTTTCCTCTAAAATTACGCCAAGTAAGCAGCACGTAACCTGCAAGAATCGGATACGAACTTCTCAGCCTCATGCAACACAGGAAGGGAAGGCCGTCCTCATATTCAATAAATAGACCCACGACAGACTTATAAATTGAATATCACCTTTCTGCCCTCCCTCAATCTTTGTCTCACCATTTGGCTCAGTGTCAGCTGCAACCATTTTGTTTCACAAAATCATGATTGAGTTACAAAAAACAAAATGAGATTTCATAAACCTTGGAAGACTGAAAAAAATCATCGACTACGTTCTGAGCTCTCCCATCTTCATGAGAATCTCTAACTTGTAATGTTGCACTACTTGTACTTGCACCACTGCTACCACTATCAGATGAATTCTGCCTTTTGGATTGTCCTCCTGATTGTCTCGGTGTTTTAATAAGTTTCCAAGTGAAAACAACAGCCAATGCCAACCCTGCTATGGCTCCAAACGATCTCCGATCCTGCAGTACGTTTTAAACCGTTGCATTATCACATCTGATTTCACAACTACATTGGAAATGATGAAGACAACAAACAATATTTGGGCAATTTAATGCCTTGAGAACTGAGATGAGCATAAAGAGTGCCTTCAAATGTTCTTTGAAATACATGAAGCTTAACAAAACCAAAAGGTCAATACGCAAAAACCAACCCAGATCAACTAAAAGCCAGGACTCCAACGATCTGCCGCAAAAATTTATGATAATTGTTATGTCGTAAAGAAAAAATCTTAACAAATTCCCAAATCCCTAAGACTCCCAAATTCCCAGCGACAGATAGAAGTCAATTGCACAAACCCTTATAAAAAAGTTCGAATCCAGAAACTCTTTTAAAGTATCATTACCAATGGCAACCGGGTGAGAGAGAATAGGAGAGACAACAACATGAAAATCGAAAAAAAGATGATTAGGACAAAATAAGCACAAGAAGAGAAGCAAACCAGCGAGCGAACAAGCGTGGAAATCCTGAAGGAGAGAAATGTTCCCAAACGCTTGACCAATTGCAGGAAATCTTCCTTGGTATTATCGGCCATGTAGCTTACCAAAACACGAAGGCACCAAGAGGATTCAAGCTCCGAAATTCGCAGAATCTACTACTCCCTTCATACAATAAACGATTTCAATTACAGCTCGTAGATCGGCGAAAACGAGGACTGGGAGCCGCCGATATCCCGGAGGAGGAGTCCGATCGGGGGATTCGGTTTCCAAGTTCCAACACAAGCAATTATATTATATTATATTATATATAGTCTAGGGACCAATTCTTTCTTCTTTATGTTATATGGTTTTTTGCGGTATAATACCCCTTCCCTTGCTTGTTTCATAATTCCTAATTCGGCCAAGATATTGATTAAATTGCTAATCATACATACCATGATACCAATTACCAATTACCAATTACCAAATATCCAAATTGAAATTAAAATAATGAAAGGCATATGATAGATGACTACATCACAAGGATGACATTGCATAACAATCTCTTGGTTTCTACATCACAAGGATGCGATGACAAAATGGCATAAAAATGCCAAAAACAATGGCGTGCATATTACCTACCATCAAAAACCATGACACCAACCACCAACAACATTCCACAGAGATGGAAATCCCTGAGCGGCGACGGCAACTGGCGCAGCCTCCTTGACCCCCTGGACGTCGACCTTCAGCAATACATCATTCACTACGGTGCCATGGCTCAGGCCACCTACGACAACTTCAACTCTGACCCCGTCTCTCGAAACGCCGGCTGCAACATACACTCCAAGAGCAACATGTTCAGCAGCGTCGGCCTCGACAAGGGAAACCCGTTCAAGTACAGAGTCACCAAATACATCTATGCAACTTCGAGCATCGCCCTCCCGTTGTCCTTCCTCTGCAAGTCCCTCTCGGAGAAGGCCTGGAGCAAGGAATCCAACTGGATCGGATACGTAGCGGTGGCCACGGACGAAGGGAAGGTCGCTCTCGGAAGGAGAGATGTTGTGGTTGCTTGGAGAGGCACCATCATGCCCATGGAGTGGGTCAATGATTTGGAATTTCCACTTGTTCCTGCTTCCGAGCTCTTTGGAGAATCGGGTGTAGCTAATGTGCATCAGGGATTTCTTTCTCTCTACACATCCACCAATGAATCAGTATCAGTAAGCAGAACAAGCGCCAGGGATCAGGTGTCACTCAAATCCATCGTGCATGACTAGTTTTTACTTTTTTTTTTTTTCTTTTGGGCTAAAGCCTAAAAAAATATCCTCACCATGAAATATGAATGTAACACAGGTTTTGTCAGAGGTACGGAAGCAAGTTGATCTGCACCAAGATGAGGAAATCAGCATAACTGTGGTGGGTCATAGCTTAGGAGGCTCGCTTTCCACGTTGAACGCTATGGACATTACTTACAACGGGGTTAACAAACCGAGCAGCCGGGAAAAGGGATGTCCCGTGGCAGCATTCGCCTTCGCCTGCCCCAGGTCTGGCGACATCAACTTCAGGAGCGTCATGAGATCATTACACGATCTTCACATTCTGAGGATCAGCAACGCCACAGATATCGTCCCACGAATCCCACCGTTTCTTTACGTAGACGTTGGAGTGGAGCTCACTGTGGACAGCACGAAATCCAAGTTCCTCAAGGTTTTCTCTGACTTCAGTAACCATCATAATTTGGAGGTGGCATACCTGCATCCACTGGCAATAGCAAATGGAGATGAGGATATAAGGAGAGATATTGCTCTTGCCAACAAAAACTCTGATGCTTTGAGGTCCAAATACCTCATCAAAACTAATTGGTGGTGCCAGCAAAATCATGGCATGGTTCAGCAAGAGGATGGGTCTTGGAAATTAGAAGATCATGAGCACGACGATGATGAATATCCTTGAGATTCTTGTCGTCTTCGGCTGCAGGAAAATAAGAAACCGATTTTCGCACAAACATACACACAATCCTTTACCAATATGGAATTCTCGTCTAAGACCTTTCCGCCCCTTCTCACACTATGTGTCCTGCAACCCTACACTTTCCAATGCAAAACAGCCATGAAACTATTTTATTGAATAAATCGATTTTCAAAGGATACAATAAGTCATAACCTCCACCTCCAGTAGTGTCTTGCTTTAACGAATAGAAGAAGCAGAAGTAAGATAGTAAACAACAGCAAACAATGCATGAACCATACACAGCAGCCCTCCAATGTGCAAGAAACGGCTGTAAACAAAATCACAGGAACTTCCTTTTTTCTGGTTAGATATTATCCCCATTGCGAGCATTGACAGCCCGATCCCCAGAACAATCCTACGCAACCGCACCCACAAGAAACAGAACGATGTAAGTTATAGATACAAGGCCGTAAGAAAATAAATCAACTCCATACCAAGTGAGAACAAGACTAGCAATAGATATTATCTGACAGTAGGGAGATGAAGAAGATGATGGCTCTGTTAACTTCTGCTGAGCACATCCTCCAACCAAGTTTGCAATAACATGAGCTAAGCCCAAAAGTGCAGCAGCTGCTATGGCGAGAACGAAAGCATCATGGCTCGGCTTTTCACACTCCAATATCCATAGCCTCACATTCTTCTATTCAAACAATGAAAAACAGACATCCATACAAGTCAGTATTGTGTTATCTGATCTATGCATATAAAGCCTAACCTGATTTTGAGCTGCCTCAGCGCTGAAGCTAAGGATACCTGAAACAACGTCCAATGTTATTATCACAATACAGGCTAAAACAACTGTGAAACTCCCCATTGTGGTGAACACCACAGAGATGTGTTGAGTCCCTCCTACTCTTAAGGAGCAAGGAAAGGAAAGGAGACATTATTAAGTGGCTGCTGATAAAGTCTCTTTTATCAAAACAAAAGCTCTGTTTTGCTTTGTCATGTTCTTTCTCTTTCCACAGGAACTGATCCAAGGAAAATTTAATATCAACAGGAATAAACACAAATTCTGAACCGAACAAAAGAATTGACAAAACGCATCGTAGCTGTACATCAACAAATCGGGAATTATCAATCCAATGGCCGGATTGATTATCCATCGCGATTAAAACTATCACCTGCAAAATGATATGCCTATCTGTCTACCTATCCCAAACGGCCTCGTACACTGAAGGTCTGTGCTTCAACCAGTGTACCATATCTCTGTCTAACGGAGCTTTGTATAAAAGCGTGTCGAACATTGGACTTCCAATGACTCTGGTTGAGTTCTTAAATGACCATATTCGATCCTTAGGCCATGCTCTCTGTGGTTGCTTCTCCTAAAAAAAATAAACACGGAATGTTAAAGCAGGTAAATTAAATCAGATCATGCAGTTGTTGCACGAACTCACCATTTTAGAAACCATGAATTTCACTGTTTTCGGACCATAAACGTGCTGCCGTGATGGCTTCTGAACTTTGGGATAGAAAGAGCCCATATCAGGCAAAGATAAGCAGCCCCTACTTGCTTTTGCCAGGATCGCATCAGGTTCAGCATGTTGGTTGTACCAAAACATCAGCTGTCCGAGACAGTACTTCCCTGAATATGTCTTGCAATATTCGTGAACGCCACTTGAACCCAACTTATTAGCATATTTTGGACCAAGGTCATGCGGTGTAATGTGAACTGGTGAAGATGTAACAGGTTTGTATTCCTGCAACAAGGTATCATCATGCACAACTCAACTATAACAAACTTGATAGAAAAAAAAATAAAAAATCCTGATTGTTGAAAACTCACTCTTATTCTGAGGAAGCATTTCGTATGAGCATAGATGTGTATCAGGTCAGCAGCAGCATCATGCCGGCTCTTATATGTACAAGGAAGGTTCCGCACCTCATCCCTCAACCTGAAAGGTCAATTTAAGAGATTGAATATTGGAATGAAAGATTATGATAAAATTCCAAGCAGGCTATTACCATAACAAAGATTTCTGAAGCTTCATCTCTGTGTCATAAGAACCTGACGGATCATGAGCATTAATCTTGGCCTTGAGGTCTCTCAATGCAGACTCGTCCATATGAGGAGCAAGGAAATGAGTGAGCTCCTCCACAAAAGACCCCTCAGATTTCCAGAAATATGAAGCAGTGTCTTCTGCAGTAAGCCTTTCCAATGGAGGGGCTGCTCTTTTAGGGTCTCCAAAAACACACCTCATAACATACCTCACCTGAATTAGGGTTCAGAAAATGAGAAGATCTGAAGGTCTTTCATAAAATTCAGTAATGGTGCGTTAAAATTGAAAAATCAAGTACCTTGTCAATCGTAAGGGCCAAATTTTGAAGTCTCTGATTGTACACCCCCTCTGCCTGCATCATAATTGAGGATGCTAATCAACTCGGATCCATAAACAAAGAGTAATATGGAGCGCACCAAGATATTACCAACGCATGAACGACATGAGATAGTTGCATAGTATGTTAAATACCTGGATCTCAGCATCACTTTTTTCAACCTCCATATTTATTTCGGCAAAGAATTTCTTCTTCTCCTCTATGTTATGCTTAAGAATCTCATTAGGCAGTATTGTCCTCTCAAAATTTATAAACCTCACCTAATATTGAAAACTCACATCAGAGAATGATCCATATATCATCTGAAAAATGGAGGAAGTACATAGAGAAAAGAGCAGATACCAAGCGAGCCACATAGGCTATTAGCCAATCAGGTAAGCCACCCAGCAAACAACTTCCAAGACCAGCTTTACCCAAGTCAATATAGTCTTCTTCAGATGCTGTATTAAGTTCACAAGCCTCTAGCAATAAACAATGCCGATCAAGTAACCCATGATGTTCCTTGAGCACCTATAATATTAAGCTCAGATCAAGATTTAAGAAAAAAAAAAAGATTATTTTGCTAGCAAATGCTTGCAAATACCAAAAGTTAAACTGTACCTTCAGGAAGGCCCCTTCACCCGTTAGATTTAGATAACTTCCACGGCAGACCTGATTGCCGCATAAACAGACAGAAGCTTCGTATTCTTCTTTACTCTGTAAAGTATTCATACTTACAAACAAGTAACAGGGCAAAATCATAAAATTCAAAAGAATTCATATGTAACTGACCTCAGTCACAGAATTGTAATCAAATGTGACCTCCTCACCAAAAGCAATAGGTCTTACAGAATATATTCCAATTTGGTACTGACCATCAACAGCAGTAACCCTGTTATAATAGTGAGAAATAGATTATAGCGAATTCTGCACATTCAACCCCAAACAAGGAAAGATATGTAGGCTTTAATGTTAAGAAAGATTAGCTCAGCCAAAAGTGACATATATATGAACTAAACTCATCACTAATGTTGAAAACGTAAGAAAACAAAACAGTCATGTACTTATTGTGGTGAGTAAACGTGAAGTCCAATAAAATGATAATCACTTACTTTGCTTCACAGTTTGGTCGACAAGAGTGACAAATCCGACTTGCATAGTTTGCCTTGTGCATCGCATCCACAACAACTAAATCATACCCATCAGCATCACCCTGAAAAAAACATTGGCGAGTCAGTTTCCATAGCATTTCCAGTTGTAAAAAAGAAACAATTCAAGTTGATGTAACATGCTAACTGTGACAGCTACATTTTTTTTTTTTTGAACCGAAAGGTATTTTATTGATATCTCAAAATTGGAAGCAAGAATACAAGAAGTATTTCTACCTTCCTATCTCGTGTAAAAACTATCCTGCATTACGCATAACTTCATATAACTGTGACAGCTACATGGAACATAAAAATTCATGGCTCTGACATTGTTAGGCACAATTTATCTTTCCAAATTCAGATAGTAACAAATCTCATCAGCTTAAATCATTTTGTTTTCACTTCCCTAAACCCTAAACCAAATACATAGGGGCACTATTCACCAAATCATTCAATTGTCAAACAAGAACTGTTAGATAAATTAATAAGGGGCAAACAACATATATAATACCTTTGGCCTCTCCAGATATATATTATAGAACTCTGGTACTGGATCTTTATTATTCCTTTGCAAAGCACGAATACCATCTTGTTTTTCAAACCATTTCCATGTCGGATAGACCTGTGATGCATGAACCACATCAGCAAGCTTACATCTCAAATAATTAATTGACATGTGAAATGACAGATAATAAATAACTCAATAGTCGCCCTACAGACTAATGAAAATAAAATAAAATACAATCTAGGACCCCCTAGATTGTTCAATTCTTCAAACTTGGGGAAAGAGTTGGCATATTATCTGCACAAGATAGCTCTCCACGACTATATCAGAAAGACGTAACAAAATTACAATCAGAACATGTCTTAACATCTTGGTGAAGCTGAAGAAAATGGCAAGCTAAATGTATAGTAAACATGGCTCTCAACATCATTATAAAGTTATTTTCTCTATTATTTACCTCTCCCAGAAATTCAACAATGAAATCATCTTCACTGAAGCCACCCTCTTTGTTGCAGACAACTCCCAGGCCCTGATAATGGTAAATTCAGAAAAGACAAATAAATAGAACGAACTGATGAACAATGTAAATTGGCCACGAGAACATATTAACAAAAAAGATTATGTAGTTAACCTTTCTGTAAGCAACATAATTGTCCTCTGGTCGACTATCAATGGCTTTTATCATAAACTGGCAGAGATGCATCATTCGTCTGTCATTATTCTCATGGGCAGATTCTAATATTTCCTCAAGTACAGATTTTAAAGGATACATCATAGGAGTGCTCCCAGAGCCCGTAAACTCTCTTGCTTGTTTGTTTAGAGTACGAAGGAGTACTTTTTCAATGAACAGATGCTTGTCAACAAGTGACCAATCTGATTCGTCAGGCATTGAATCAAGAAGAAGATTATGTGTATATGGATCAATGCCATAAACTTCTTGCTCAATCACCTCATATCCTAATGACTTTCTTGGTCGATAATCTTTTACCTCGGGGATTTCCATGTCAGACTCCTCATTGCCATTTCTCTGTGCAGCCAACTTCTCTGCATAATCCTCTGGTAAAGAAACCTGCATTTTTCTTCGTACTTCCTGCTCATCATCTACTATAATATAACGATCAATATCCTCATATTTTCTTGTCACAGGGGGAACAAGACTTGCTTCTGTCATACGAGCTCCCCATTCTCGCTCATCAGCGACTGAATCAAACCCATCATCTGATGCAAATAATGTCTCTCCTCGGGGTTCCCCAACAACAACTTCTGATGGCGACTCAATATCACTTTCAGTGGCTGAAGCAGAGCTCTCACTGTCAACCCTACTTGCATCAGAAGATTTGCTAAATTCATCAGAAGTATCGCTTTCTGAATTCAATGACTTTTTAAATCTGGATAAACGCCTCTTGATTTCACGATCAGAAACATAGTCTCCAGAATCAAACGAACCATTGCTGAAGAGGCTACCATTGCTCCTGTATAACTGCTTCTTTTCAAGCACTTTGCTCATGTTCTTCCTGTACCGTGAGTAAACCGATGAAAATCCTGGAGGCGAATCTGCTTTAGATGATCTCACATCATCTCGTTTATAGTCCAACTTGGATGCTTCATCTAAGGCTGTGACCAATCGAAGAAACAACATCACAACCCGATTCTTATCTCTAGAATCAGCCCAACTCTTTTTTCTGAAAAAACAAAAATATCCAAAGTTTAGTGCAATGTGACAGAAACACCACAGTATCAATAGATATGCAAGTACATAGTTAACTCTTTACCAAAACGAATGAAAGATTTTCATATCCAAGATACATTAATATAAAGTCCAGGTTACAGATAGATGAGGCTATTGCAAAGCAAGGTCCAACTTTTGCATCTTAAACCCATCTCAATAAACCATATGTAACAATAAAGACTTACTTAATTGCCTCCTGACAAATGCTACTAATATCATCCTTGACACACTTCAAGCCACGTCTCGCATAATAACCATTTTTCATTCTTTCCTCAATCGCTGAAACCTGATGAAAAAAAAAAGCAAGTCCTAATAAGTTGCAGCGGATTAAGAAGAAAAGATTCTAAGACCGAGAAATCAAGGAGAATGATCAGTAAGTACCTTAGTCCGAAAAAACTCAAAAGAATTCTCTCTCATGATATCCCTAAGACTAGTGGCAATGTACTCCTCGAGTTTCTTGTAGGCATTTCCAGACTTCTTAATAGCTAAGTATCTTAATTGAGCATCTCTAGATAATATGGATGAAGATTTTCGAGCATCAAATAGCTTGGATCTTTTATATAAGCTTCTACGAAATAACTGATTTGCTGTGTCCCTCCTACCTGAACTCTCCAAATATTCTCTTAGACCACTGGAGTCATCAATCTGACCAGAAGATAAATGATTGAGGCCACGAAGTTTCAATTGAGAGCCCCGATTCCTCACCCAATTAATATTAGGAAACTTGCAAACCAGATCTTCAAACTGAGAGCACCCTCTGATGTCTATGGTTGACAAAGAGGGAAATAACTGGAGCAGCTTCTCAAGAGTGGCATAAGTAATTGCAGTGCAACCACGTAAAAGTAAGGAAGTAACATTTTCTTTGTTAAAGTCGCTCTGCGTTAAGAGAAATAAAAATAATTTCAGGCGATATAGCAGGAATAAAAGAAGTTCCCACATCAAAAACGCATTATTCCAGGAAACAGGTATAACTCACCATTATTTTCATGACAACCAAGTCAGAGCAAACAGAGGCAGTGCTGCCAAAGTCAATCTGTCTGCATATCCCTTTGTAAAGCATAACCACTGATCGCCAGTGCTTGCAAGTCAGAGAAGCATAAAAAAGAGACTTTGCATCACCTCTAAGAAAATGAAGTACCCTTGCCAGGAGTTGGCCATCAAGCATACCCCAGCAACACCCATCAAATTCTAAACCCATCTCCTCTCCCTTAGGGAAGGTAACATTGGCACACAACTCATCAAATCCACAGCTAGAATAACAAGAAGTGAGTGAATCATCTTCCAATTCGTGACCATCATCAAATCCATGAATACGTTCTACTTTTCCTGGGTGAAAGTGATAAAAAATTATTTCATTAAAAGCACGTATCAGACTGATGCAGTGAAAATAACAGATTAATTGAACAGAATTACACAACACACTTCTTCAGATATGCTCGACAGAAAATGATTATCAATATATTAATAAAAACAGGATAATAATATCCAAAAATTCTTAAGAGATGACATAGTTTATCAGAAACACCAGGATGCATACTCCTTTTTCTCTTTCGTTTAATGTAGGTATGGAAAAGAGAGCAAAACCATGCAAGTTTTTAGTAAGAGTTATAATACCTGAACTATAGATGAACTTTTCAGTTTCTTTCTTTGGTTGCCTTGCACTGATCCAGGGATCGAGAACTTCATTAATTGCAGCAGCAAACTCACGACTCTTGTACGATTTCATTACCAGTTCATGAAGCTTCCCTCGAGTATATCCAATAAATTGCGGATGTAATTCATGGAAATTGCTAGCAGTTTTCAGATATCCAGTCAATTGAACAGTACTTGCTTCCAAGAGGGAAGAGCAACTATTGACGTTCTTCTCGATTTCAAAATTCTCAGAGGGTACAAACACTGGAATCCAAACATTATCAGTTTTTCGATAAACACTGCTGAGATTTTGAATTACGCCTTGCTGTGCCATAACTTGCAACTCGGAAAATGCTAAAGGACCCCTTTCATGCCCTGCTCCATCAAGATAATACCAACCACCAAACTGCAAGTTTAGCTCATCTACCTTGCATAGATGATCCCTTTCCGCAACAAAGGATGCACACTTTTCCTGAGAGTTATTCGCCTCCTTTTCATACGAAATCTTCAATAGTCCATCTTTGGGCAGCTTCTTTGAATCACCAGACGCTAAATGAGGCCACGATGATCTCATGGAAAACTTTTCTTTACCCCTAACTTTAGCACGGGATTCAGATACGAGTGAGCCTAGGTCATTTACCACACATGCATTGATCCTGATAACAGGATGCATTAATCCTCTGACTCCTCGAGCTATTGCAGATCTATTATTGATTGACTTTGTCGTACAAGTGGGATCATTCAAATCCTCAATATTATTATAAGCCCACGGTGCCAAGTCAAGCTTTTTGCTCTCTGAAGGGAAATACAAGTCATCCTTTTGTGCCCAACGAGGATCTTCACAGCCAGATTTGGGCATTTGACACAGAGGATATCCATCATTGAGAACAAACTTCCTTTTCCAAGTTTGTTCCTGAGTAGCTTCATCATTCCTCATCCAATCGCATCCCTTGCATGCCCACTCTCCAATAAAGCTTTCACAGGTGTTACTACAAGCAAGTGAACTATCAATCTCAGAGGAGAAGAGAACAGCAGATCTCGATTCAGATTTCTCAGATATTTGTTCTGCAATTTCACAGAAAATAGATATTTTAGAAAACGCAAACCAAATAGCATGTACGACTGTATTTTATTCATTCAACAAGCCAGTATCAGCATATGTTACTTTTATAATGATTTACAAAGCAAATGAAAGAAAATGATATGGTACCAAAGTAAAGCATAAAAAAACATACCTTCCATAAATTGCCATCTCTCCAAGTCCCACTGTTCAGATTCAAGTAACAGCACATCTACAAAATATAAAAGGCGGCAAGATATTGAAAGCACTATAATTAAACTGAAACATATACCTTATAAATGAAATTAAATTAGCTCAATAATGAAAATTAAGATAGCACTGTAATTTTCAGTTTATATAAAATTTTGAAAAGGGTAATAATTGCATTTCCCAAAAAAAAAAACCCATGCACTTCGCATGTCTGGAGGCCATAAGCCATTACTAAGAAAAGTGCATACCTGCAAGCATCTCAACTTCCTGCCCAGCAATTAAAGCAACACCCCTCAAGAGATCTGCTACTCTATCGTCAATTCGGAAATCTTCCACTGACTTGGAAGTAAACACATGGTCATCAGAAAAAGAAATTGGATGAAAAGAGCCCAGTATGTCATCATCAGATAGTAACAAATTTCCACTATCTGCCAAGAGATTTCCAGGAGCCTCAGGAGGAGATGCGAGTTGAGAAATGGTGTCTGGAACGATTGAAATGAAGTTTCCAGAAACCAATGGGGAAACTGCTTTTTCAACTGATACCCACCTGTCACTATCCGAGTGTTTAATCAGGTGATCAGACGCAAGATATCCCTCCTCCATGAGAATCTTCAAATCAGACAAGCTAGCAGGGCCACGCTCCATGCCAAAGTGATCTAGGTAATACCACTTTCCAGCAGCTGTATCGGCCGCAGAAGAGATATGAGGCGGAGTATTACAGATTTCCATGTCTACTTCCATGGAAGCTGACTCCTCAATAGTTTCACTTTCCATGGGACAGTCGATGCCATTAAAGGCAGAATTGCCGGAAACAAGTACCTGTTGGCACGGTTGCCCTGTAACTTTATCCTTGGAAGTAATTCTATTTTCAACATTTCCTTTATCTGGTAATTCCTCCGATATTATCCTTGATTCCCTTCCTTTACTTTTTGTTCCTACCCCTCTGCTTCCATGAATATGCCGTTTCTCTCCAGCCCCAGATTTCCAGTTTGCCTCCCGACCATACTGACCCCGCTCCTGTGGTGACCTGTCAGAAAATGCTGGAGTACGCTCCCTCCCATCACAGTTTCGGCCATGCTCAGGAGGTGACCTCTCCACATGACTAGAACTTCTGTACCTGTTGTCATGGCGGCGTGCACGGTGATAAGGAGACCTACTCCTGTCACGATGACGTCGCTGATCATGAGAGGTCTCATGGAAAACTGGACTACTGCGGTCACAGTAATCACGTGGTGACCTCTCTGAATGATGTGGACTATAGTTGTGCCGATCATGACCACCTTTGGATGGCTCCACGAATCTAGTAGAATGCTTCTCAGAATGAGTACTTCGGGATGAAGTAGCAGCATGAGATTTATATGGCTTCTCCAATACCCTGCTAGAATGGTGGTCTGATGAGAAACTAGCAACGCTACCATCATTTGACAGCCTGCGGTTTTTAGAACTAGGGTGCTCTTCATGGTCAGCCTGATGCTTCCTGTTAACACTATCAGAATCATCAATGTGCCGTTTAAGCCGATTACTGGGGAAATATTCGCTTCCATGACTCTTAAAGTTACTCAAGTCATTCTTCAAGCAGCTCTCTTCCCCTACTACATGGTAAGAACCTACCCTATGGTCCTTGTCAAAATCATATCTTGAAGATAACTTTCTTCCATGCTGACTCCGGCCAAGTTCTTTATCGACAGAATACTTACCAGATGAAGGCGGTGTCCTGTCACGTTCATAATCGCCCCTCCTTTCATGATCATTTCGACTTCCTTTCTCTTTTGAAACATCCTGCCTTCGTGACTTTGAAAGACCATATTCATCAGCCCGATTTACACCGTCACTTCTGCACCACTTTGCCTGGACAAATTCGCCTTTATCCAATTCATCTGCGGAAGTCCTGCAATTCCATCTGTTGTCCAACTCAACACTTTTTTGCAACTTCATGGCGGTGAATTCACTCTTCTCAACCTCACTCTTAACTTCATATCTTTTTGCGGGCTTTTCAGGAACAAAGTCCTCAGTCTGGACGGGCAGAGTTCCTAATTCACCCTCTTCTACTTCATCTGAGTCATTGCCATTGCAACCATGGCCATCGAAGTTTTTTTCAGAAACATCTTTACTTACATCTGCAGTAGTTTTCGTCCCCGTCCCCAAGTCGCTCACATTGTCTTTTTTCTTCATCTTCCTTTTAACCTTCACAATTTTTACCACCTTCACCACTTTCACCACCTTGATACGACCTTTAGTGGTGGTTCTGACCTTGGCGTTGCCATTGGTCTCGCTCCCGCATATGGGGAACGTCTCCATAACATGCTGTGAAGGCGCACATGCAACACCTCCATCGCCCATGGAATGAATTGTTCCGTACCAAAAAAGACGCCGCAACGGAGAACTAACCCTCCTCTTCACTGGGAGTATCTATGCTCATAATTCTCTTCCTCGTAGTTGAACCTTCCCTCCGCTTCTCCCTAGGAAACCAACCTGCAAGCAAACAATAACCAGTCCGAAGAACCCCAAATCAAAAAATAAAGCCCAAAAACGTCGAACAACCGCGTCAACTCAGAACGGGAGAATAAATCCATAACCCCAAATTCATTGAAATCACTGAGAATTGAGAAAGTACCGACACCCAAATGACGCCGACAATAGTTAAAAATGTCCGAGACAAACTCCGGAAGCTGTCGTTAGGGTTTTCTTGAATCTGAGAAACAGGGATTGGCCTCCTAAGGCGGGGATCGGAATAATAGAGGAATCGAGGAAATGAAGAAACACGAGATGCTGCAGATAACAAGAGAAGAAGAAACAGAAAGCAGAAGAGCGGATCGACAGAGGAGAAGAAGCGAAGAGGGAATTAGACGACGAATCTGCGTAGTAAAAAATGAGGATTTTTACGTCAACAATTTTTTTTATCAGCGCCTCGCCCTTCGCCACTTCCCTTGGGCTTTTTTTGAGTTTTTTGGACCTCCACATCATTTCAATTTTGTTTTTAAGGGTTTATTGCAAAATTTACACTTTATCATTTAAAATTTTACAAAAAATACCAATTTTCTTTCATAATTATAATTTATGCCCCTTATATTTCATTTTATGTCAAAATATACCCCTTATGTTTCAAAAATTTGCAAA
>KE528154.1:0-10301 GCA_000441915.1 Genlisea aurea | reverse complement strand
GTATAAAATGCAATAAACCCATTAGTAATAACTCATTTTATATCATACATGTTATAACATTATTGCAAAATATACCATTGATGTGATTCTTTTTTTTTTTAACATTTTATAATATATATATGTTTTTAAATTGTTTATTTTAAATAAAATTTGCAAAATATTTAGTTATGGCCAAACAAAAAGGAGGTGGTAAACTGACCGTGACGGTGTCAGTATGTGGGGGGAGCGGTGAACTCTTCAACGGTTTTAGAAGCGAGCGTGAGAATATCAACAAAAGCGCTGTACGATGCGCGAAGAACCCTCGCTTCAACTGCCTCGAAACGCCTAAAAAAAGCCATATACACCACATCATTAGGGTTTAGGGTTTAAGGTGTTTAGAACAAGAACAAAACAGATATCGATTTCTCAACTCACACTGATAGCTTTCCATCTGCTGCTACGGACATCTGCCTTCTCACCTTCCCAGGCCGCAACTTTGCACAACGAAAAAAAACATATCGATCTCAGATTCTCAGATCAAATCGAAACAAACGAAAGAAGCTTCACTAACGATTACGGATTACCTCCTCGTCGACAGCCAATGCGTTGTATACGATCCGGGCGTTAGCCTCGTCGCGGTAATCCACTTCCAGGTTGCTGATAGATCAAAAGCATGAATGAATGAATTATCAAAAGCAGGCAGAAGCAGAAGCAGAACCAGAAGCAGAAGCAGCCCATATGGGAGAATTTTTACCAAGTGAAATCGTAGTCCGCATTCCCACCTCTCATCCTGCGCACGAAGAATCGATACTTGGGTGTATTGTATTTGTTCCCTTCACTGATTCATCAATCGGATCCTGGCCTCATAGTCCGTACTATTCCCCTCTGTTAAAGATAACAAAGGTTTGAGAACGATACTGGAAAAGGCAATGCCATGCTAGAGAACAACAAATCAACTGACTCAGAGAAGTGATGTTCGAAAATTGTAACGAATCAGCAGTGTTTCGAAATTTCTAAGATTAAATTCCTACGAAACAACTCATCGAGATTCCACAACTATGTATTCTTCAGATAATCCGACCTCACAGAACAGGATAAAACAAAGAAGAAGAAAAAAAAGTACACATCTTCAAATTCGTATCCATTTCAAAGCTCGGCAATGACAAGATTCTCACCATTTCGCAGCGATTCAAAGTACCGAAGAGCCAACGGCCGGCCGTAGAGCTGGGTTATGAACGAGATTAGGGTTTTCATACTCGATGAATGAATTTTGGGCCGGATCAATTGACTGGCCCAAAGAGTCCAGCCGCATATTAGAGTCCATTGGGCTTCATCTATCGATCAAGGCCCATTAAGCCGCCTCTATATTTCGTATGATCAAGATAAAGTCGAACATCGAAATTTATTGCATTTTATATTTATTTTATTTTTTATTTTTGTAAAAAATATTTATTTCAATTTATAGTCTTTACATTTCATATTTTGACAATGTATTTTTCCGCCATCTTGGAAAAATTAACATTTTTCCATTAGTAATCGGCGTATTTTTTAAACAAAATATATATTATTTGATCATTTTTTAAACAAAATGAATATAATTTATAATTATAAAAAAAAATAGGTATTTTTTATAAAAAAATCAAAAATAAATAAAATATAAAATGCCAAAAAAAAACCCTAATTATCAAATTCTTCATAACGAAACCGTTCATAGAACAGGACACAATCAATCACTTCTTCACTTCACTCAGTCTTCGATCTTCATCTTCCTCCACAGGCATTCAGGCATTCAAAAACTCTCAGAGCGTTCAACCTCTCGAGCACTCACAGGCATTCAGGAGATGAAGACGACCTCTCGATCTTCGGATATAAAATGATAAAAAACTCTTTATTCATTTTCAAAATTTGAAATTACGAAATAAGATTTGACTCCGTCAACTATATAACCGCCAAAGTTATATAGTTGACGACTATATACCAGTTTCATAAAAATGGCGACTCGGCGTCCCCACAGTGCTGTAAAACAAGTCGTCCATTGCTGGCAGACGATCCATCGTTGTTATTATTATTACTACTACCATTCACCCTCCTGTAAAACAGCACATAAGCAGCAGCAGATTTCACTTCCTCCTCGCCAATCTGCGATATGTGACTGTCGTCGAAATTATACCATCGGTTCTCGTCCATCACCTGCGACGACACCACCCACATCACCAAAGTTTCGACGCAAAAAAACAGAAAGTTTATAGCAAAAAAATATACCCCTTTTTGTTTTCGATTTCTGTGCAAGCATAATTACCCTTTTTGTTATCGAAACTGTTTTATTTTTGGCAAAATATACCCGAATTGATGACGTCATCAAACGGATAATGGGTATCATCAATTGTTCAGTTTTTGTAACAAAAAGGGAGTATAATTTGTAAGTATGAAAGAAGAGGATCATCGAAAAACAAAAGGGGGTGGTATAAAAAAGACCTTTATGTATGCGGTGTAATGGCCGCTCCCCATGCTGCCGTAGTGATTCGTCAACGCGTAGAGCTCGTAGATCTGATGCCGGGCGTCGTTCTTGTTATTGGCGACGTATTTGGTCAGGTCGAGGTCGTGGATCGGGAAGTTCACGAACGTGTCGAGCTTGTGCTTCATCGACCGGCTATACGAGAATCGTTTCAAGTGGATCACGAGAACTTCCGGAAGCCTCCAGAAATCCAGCTTCTTGCTCGCTTGCCGCCGCTCCTTGCATTGCGGGCAGTACCTTTTGAAGAAGAAAAAAGAGAAACGGTCGAAAAAAACGATTCGAAAAACGGAGCAAAACGGAGAGTGAAAGCTCTTCCGAGGAGAGAAGAGTTTTGTTTACCACATATCTTCAGGAACCAGAGGCTCTTCCCGGAGGAAAGCTTCTAAACAAGTGTACAACGACGGAGGTTCGTTGCGACCTTTCTTGTTTACGGGCCCGTATTTACACACTTCCGATAAGTTCTCGATATGGCAGGTGTCGTACCTCGACAGGAGCCTCTGCGACCAGTCGACGAAAACGAGAACTGACATCGAGGAGGACGATAACTTGACGACCTTCTCGTCGCCCACAGCTAGATCGATGCAGGCGTTATTTTCGTCAACTAACTGCAAGGGAATTAATTTCTCAGCAGCATCGGAGGAATCCACAGCATCGGTCGATAATAAATCGGCCTCGTTTACGGGATGATCCGACTCTTTCGTTCTTAACAGGGGCGAGAGCATAATCTGCACCATCTTCTGTATATCGCCCCTGGTAATCGTATCATCGCAGGAGATCGGTGAAACGAGTGGCGTTCCGTAAGTCTTCCATCCGACGGAGCTTTGGGAATTTCCAGCACTCCTGAGAGCTCAAAAATATATATACACATCAAAAATTGGACCTCAACTAGCCGGAACTTCTGAGACGACGAAAAAAAAAAAATAAACGTACTGTTCTTCTCGCCGATGGATCAACTGCAGGAACTTCGTGTTCTTCAAAATTTTAGGGATCTTGTAAGCAGTAAGGTGGTCATCGTCTTTTATCGAAGATAAAGATACCAATGGATCCTCCAAAAATCGATGAATCAAATGACCCCTTATCTGCGAAAAAGAAGAAAATCAATATCAAAACAGAGATCGAAAAAAAAAAAGTTTCGAATGCCAACCTCGGCCAGTAAAAGCTTCTCGTTGATTTGCAGAAAACAAGCATTGCTGAGTGCTTGGATCAAATCTCTGCAACGTCCCTGCTTCGGCACAGTGACTGTGTAAGCTGCAGGAAGTGCACTTCCATCACAAGTAAAAATAGTTACAGTCATACTGCGAGTGGTGGCTTGCTGAAGGGGCAGCGATAGATACATGAACGGATCAAACGTAACCGAAACTTTACTGCACGCGGGACAGACGAGAGTTGATTTGTATTGACCCTGAAAATGAACAAAAGCCGAAAAAAATCGATACGTGATAAACGTAATAATCAGCTTTTATTTAAAACGAGCGAAAAATTCGATGGAAACACATTAAACTTCATTTCCTACACTAGAGAATGCAACTACAGCGAAAGGCATCATCTTCCAATACTCTATTTCGATGCATCGAAAATCATGGTCACGAGAATAAAAGTTGATTTTTCCCATTAAGATTCGTATGGATTTAGATTGAAACGACATACTTGACAGACGTCAACGATTATGGAATCATTGCGGGCAATGTGATTGGCCCAATACTCATCCGCAACTTCTTCATCAGGCCTGCCATCTGCATCTCTAGATTTTATGTACGGTTTGTGCTTGACACGGTTTAGATCCTCATGAAGTCCATCCAGCAAAAAGGCGAGGAGTTCCTGAAGGTATATAGGCATCAAATATTTTGCACTCAATTGATATCAAAGAGAAGCATAGGGAGAACTTGACAAGACTTGTCGAACCTGCGAGTCATGCTGACTACTTCCACCAAACTGTGGGGCGAAACGAGCAAGTTTTGTCTTAAATGGCTTTGGGGATACTGGCTGTCGCCCTGGAGACCATAGTTTCCTCAGCAGCTCGCCGAATGCCAAAGCAAGCTCACCCTATGAAATGAATTATCATCAATACGAAAGATATGCATAGAAATTTTACAGCTCGATAACGTAATACAACCATCTCCATTTTCAAAAGCACCAGGAAACATTCAAAGAAGTATGTTAATTACCCTGAAAGTTCAACTATATGCATGCATGTATCTGTAGCTAAGGGAAGAAATAGACGAAAAACTGGTCTGATCCTAATAACCATCCATCTCGAGATTCTTTCCAAAGGGAAAAAGGAAGCATCATACTTTTAAGGAAAATTGTTTAGAAAAACTACTCATCCACATAACTCCGTTAAAAAATGAAAATAAGTAAAATAAAAGAACAAGGGTCAAAAATACATGCGCAATTGGCCCGTCACAGCCCCAATGGGTTGAAACTTACAACCATGCCCAGAGGGTTCTGTCGATTTATTTCTTGATGGTAATCTTCATGAAAATACTGAGCAAACTCTGGTGTGTGAACAAGGCACTGGATTGCGCTGTTCATAAAGCAAGTATTCCCAAGATTCAGCAAGCCAGTGAGGCCACAGGAAGTACCCCTAGTATTAATACCACTTGTAGAAGTCCTCTCCACATTCAAATTCTGAAAATTAGACTCTGGGTTCCCATTTTTTAATGGAGGTTTTCCAGCAGGAGAAGTCCCAGAAGTCGTGACACTCAATGGTAAAGGAGTTGCAGCCAAACTTCCATTGCTCAAAGAACCATTCTCTTGATTGGAACCAATACCGCCATCAGTTTTACTCGTAAGGATCTCCACTAAGATCTGTGTCATCCATAGAAATAGAATACAGAACATCAGCATGCCAAGAATGAATCAGGAAAAAAAATTTAATTTGATATGAGAAGATGCACCAAAATCATGAAGTAGATTCGCATATTATAGTCCGCCTCAAATCAACACAAAAAGTATTTCTTCTATAGGGAAAGAACAATATTAAAAAGACTATCAAAATTTCGTTGCTCACATCCTGATCCATTTGTATATTTGCATCATCAAGTGTCTTTTCCATATCATTCATTAATGCATGCTTTTGGTGGCTGAAGTAATCCCAGATGGAAATCTGAGACATGGAAAGGAACAAATATGTAAACCAACCAACCGATAAAAAAAAAAACAGCTAAAAAAATGAATCTGCAACAATAGCTATTTACTTGTTTCGTCGAAAGATCGAAAATTTCACAAACTTTGCGGTGAAGCTCACCAATTGTTTCCTAAAAAAAGGAGGCTTAAAAATGTTAGAGCACACCCAAAGCATTCATTGGATAATTCAACATATGCTTTTAAGTATACGGCAGTACTTAACATAATACCTTTTTGCTGATTCTCATGGTAGAACAATCCCCTTTCGGCATCAAATGCAACTGCAACCTTAGAGGGTAAACTTCGACTGACAACTCGGTTCTCGAAAGACCAGTGTTTATCACTTTCCGAGCCAAAACAGGACCACCTCCATACCTATAGTAGGAAATGAATAACAATCCTTTCAAAATTTGTAGTAGGTCATATTCTCTTGAAAGCAAAGGATGGCTAAAGGATGAAAACATATTCGAAACCATTTCAACTCACCATGTATATAGTTGATTCCAAACATCTTCTGGTAACAATATATAATCTGTCCCTTCTACTAAGGTGTCACAGAGCACATTACCCGATGAACAATTTTCAGATGCCGATTCATCTATTAAGTCAGAATTGTCAATATTTGATGGCCTGTTGGATGAGCTTGAGCTTGTTAAACCTTGGTGCTCGGAAGAGGATCCATCAGTCGCATTTGTTGCCTGATTCTGATTGACATATGCAAGCCATTCTTGCCACCACCTGACAATAACCGGGATGTTATATCACTGAAGATTAAGTCAGCTACACACTCAAAGAAGAAGAAGAAGACTAAAGCTAAAACAGCCTGATTTCAAACGATTTCAGCCATGGAAATGCCTCTCCCAAAAAGAGCCTAGTGAAATAACATAACAGAAGTCATCCATCTGGGACCAAAAAGGGGAATGAAAAACACCAAAGAGAAAATCACATCCGATATCCAAGGCCCTAATCATTTGCCAAGGACAAGTCATGGACTCAGAAACCTCTAACATTCCGCGAGGATCCTCAATTTCTTGCACAATCAAACCAAAAATCATGGAAATATCAAGCGATATAACTACTCATGTCTTGTAGATCTAACCCTAACCACCACCCCCCAAAGACGGAAGAAAATGGCACCTCTCGGTGATCAAGTAAAAAGTATCTCCAACTTTAGTCTGAGCTTCCGCAGCCACAGCGATATCCCTAATTTTCTGCTTCTCCTCCTCCGGCGTCAGCGGCTTCGGCAACTCCGCCATTCACTCGTCCCGATTCCGCTCGACAATCAGATAACCAATATAATCCCCTCGCTGTCGCTACAAACCCTACAAAAACCGAGAAAAATTTCCTCCGTGAAAGAAGATGAGCTCTTCGCCTCTTCCGATCACTACAATCTTCTATTCTTCTTCTTGATGAGGAGACGTGAAGAACAAAAGGGCTTTGCCATTCTATCTCTGCGTGAATTGTGATGGGCTTGAGGCCCGGCCCGATAACAGTACCGGCCTAGGGCCCACTTTATTGGAGGCCCAAGGTTCAAGGGTAATTTTGTAATTTCATATTTCTTCCTTTTCAAAAGGCGAAGCCGAGTACAGCTGCGGCGATGGAGAAAGAAATCCCAGCCCAGCCATCGGGTAATCGTGTATGCAAATGCAATCGTTCGTTATTAGGAATTTTTGGAATTTTGATGTTTATACCTTGGATATTGTTGATTTAATCGCGTTCCGATGCGTGTTCGCATTTGAAATTTGCGATTTCATTGCCTGGGGATTTTTTTTCTGATCGATTTCATTCGAGATTGTGATGTTTGGAAGCTTATCCGATCGATTTTCGAGTTAATGCCGTTTTTTCTTCAATCTCGCCACTGATGCTTAGTTTCTATGGGAACCAGCGCCTAACGCAGTGTTGTTCATGTTAACAAGGAAAAGCATTTTTGAAATCCTGTAAGTTTCACATTTTTTTCTTGCCTTCATTTTTCAGCTATCCGAAAGAAGCTTAGATATATTTGCCCTTTTGCTTATTCAGGTTACTGAACACACTCAGGCATTTCACATGTTCAAGTGTTCATGACTCGCCATCTTCATGTGGTATGATCCCTTTTGCTCTGTCAAATCATTTTTTCCAGAAAGTATTGCTGGTTTGAAATAATTTCAAACTGCAGCTGCTATTCATTCATTGATCCTTATAATTTGCAACTTATTACTCAACTTATTGCTTATTGATGATTCCATTGATCCTTATCTTCTTATTCTAAGGATCAATGGATTCTTTAGCATGAACATATAACATGATTCCTATCTGCAAGAGATGGACATTTTTCAAAACGAAGAACATAGCAGGTGTAATCTCTTGTCTGTATATTTCTAAGCTTTTGTTTTTGTTTGTTTTTCTCCTTACAGCCATAGCTGAAAGCCAATACCTCCATAAACACATTTGAAAAATCTCAACTGCAGCCCAGCAACCTCAGCACAAATCAAAAACCACTATCGAGGCTCGGATGCAGTTTCGAACCCAAAAACAAAAAAAAAAAAAAAAAAAAACATGGCGGTTACTAAAAACCCCCGATGAGAACTCCACCGGAAACAATCATGGTGAGTATATATATATATTATGTTAAGTGGTTAGCTATCTTCTGATGGATTCAAAGCTTTGATCTTTACCTTGATCTTTTTATACGACGATGCAGATGCGTTCGTTTGATCCATCCCGCAGAGCATCGGCCTCTGGCTATAACCGTAGCCGATGAGGACGCCACAGTTGCGGCAGAGGAGTTTGGTCTTCGGACTGTATACTCCCCACGATATGGGAATGCAGTTCAGTTTATCCACCTGAGTGAATCTGCTCGGATCGATGGATCTGAACGAGAAGTATCCCTTGCTGATGGATCTTCTGTATTTCGAGTCGATGGTCGACGTGACGCGATTCGAGGACGATAAATTCAGGGGGTATCTACATGATCCGCAGCTGCAAATATCGAGAAAGGGAGAATCGTTATTCGACATTTTGAAGTGATTCAGAAACATTTCATGTATCACGTATGTATGTACATGTATGTATGTACTCTTTGTTATAGATATGAAATACAGCAAGCATATTACACTAATTATCAGCACAATCATGGCCTGATAATCGATACTTTTCAAAAAAAAAAGTGATTCTGGGCTCTCTTTCATTTCTGCTTTTCAGAATCTATACTTTTGGAAAACGAAAGAGTTGTATGTAGAAAGCTGAATCGATCAATCATCGGAAAGCATCTATACTTTATGGTCAACAACAGCTTTTTCACAATATGCAAAAAATCGAGAATCGATTAAATCAGAGAAGCCCAGAAATCCGGAACTCGTCGTTCTGAAATTCAGCATCAGCGCAATCCGCGAAAAAAACGATCATACCAAAAAAAAAATCGAAAGAGATTGCAGTAAGTAGTTCACCAGTAAGAGACATTAGCAGTTTGCGGCATCTCTTCTTGCATTGGAAACCAAAAAAAAATAAAAAAAAATCAAACAAGGGTTAATTAATCTCCCATGTGAACAGAAATCACGGCCCTTTTTCAAAATATTTGGTTGGAAATCGGGGCCGTCGGTCGTTTCGGTTGAACGATTGAAGATCGCCAGAAACCAACCTTTAATCAAAAAATCGATTTTATTAATTCGGATTAAGCACCCCAACGAGGATTTAAAATCGATTTTCGATTTCGTTAGTTGTCTCGATTTTAATATGATGTAAAGGACCAATTCAAGTCGTTGGATTTTATATCATATAAATGACCAATCGAATTGCAAAAATATATTCATAATAATAATAATAATAATAATAATAATAATAATAATAATAATAATAATAATAGAATTAACACAAATGTGTCTCTCTACAGATAATCTCTTTACATATTTTAAAATTGATTGTGGAATTCGATTCTTACCATCTTGCCTTCATTGTTTTTTTTTTATATAAACAAATTATTTATAGTTTTATTACGTTACAAATTGATCATAATCTTCATATAGATTCTACGATTTTTTACCAAATTGATCATAACCAAAACAGATGCGCGCACTGCTACATTGTATTGTCTCATCGTGTGGGACGGACGTTTGAACACCACCTTATCGTAGATAGTCTCCAACGGCGAATGAATGAATACTCTTGTACCGCCAAACAATCACCTTTCTAGCGCAGTCCGAGAGTATCCCATTGATTTTCGCTAGCTCCAAAATGGATCTAGAAGTTCTACATGCTCTGGTTCTACAAAATGCGAGATAGCCGAAACAAATCATTTTAGAGAGATAATCTCTACATTCATCTCTACAAATATAAGAGATTATCTCATTTTAAATATGAAATTTTTAAAAAAAAATAGTTTTTTTTTATTAAAAAAATATTTAAATTTAAAATTAATGATTTATTGCAATTTATACTCATTTTCTTTTTAATTTTTGCAAAAAATACTCATCTTATTTCATAATTACAATTTATACCCATTATGTTTCATTTTGTAGCAAAATATATCCAATTCCGTTTGATGACATCATCAATTTGGATATATTTTGCCAAAAAATGAAACATAAGGGGTATAAATTGCAATAAAAAATATTAATTTTTCCATTAGTTAACGGCGTTGGGTATAAATTACTAATCTTTGAAAGAAAATGGGTATAAAATGTCATTATGAAACATAAGGAGTATT
>KE528139.1:0-11564 GCA_000441915.1 Genlisea aurea | reverse complement strand
TCATAAATTGTACATTTTAAATAAATGTGGCAAAAAAATGAAAATTTTTTTTATTCGGTATCGGTATTCAATTTTTATTTAAATTCGGTATTTGGTATCGGTCCCGTACCGATACCGAAATACCGATTGCACCCCTACCGTTGATTAATTTAATGAAGAGGAGAAATTTTCAAAAGTGTGTGGACTGGGAAAAATTATTTATTTATTTATTTCTATTAGTCTGTTCCACTTTCCACGTTACTTTCTCCAGTCAACACACGGGATTCCAGGTCCTCTCTCTAATTATTTATTTATGGTTCAATTTCAGTGTGAACGAAATCGTTCCAAGGTCTGAACAATGGCGAGACAGCAACTCCAGGTCCTCGACGCCCTCGATGTCGCCAAAACCCAGTGGTATCATTTCACGGCCATCGTCATCGCCGGAATGGGTTTCTTCACCGACGCTTACGATCTGTTCTGCGTGTCCCTGGTGACGAAGCTTCTCGGCCGGATTTATTACACCCACCCGGGGGCGGTGAAGCCAGGGACGCTGCCGCCGAATGTCGCCGCCGCCGTCAATGGGGTGGCCTTCTGCGGGACTCTCTCCGGGCAGCTGTTCTTCGGGTGGCTGGGAGATAAATTGGGTCGGAAGAGGGTGTACGGAATGACGCTTCTGTTGATGGTGATCTGCTCCGTCGGTTCTGGGCTGTCCTTCGGGAGCCGGCCTCAGGCGGTGATTGCGACGCTCTGCTTTTTCAGGTTCTGGCTTGGGTTCGGGATCGGCGGCGATTATCCGCTGTCGGCGACGATTATGTCGGAGTACGCGAATAAGAGGACTCGGGGCGCGTTCATCGCCGCCGTCTTCGCGATGCAGGGTTTCGGGATTTTGGCCGGAGGTATGGTGGCGATCATCATCTCCGCCTCCTTCAAGTCGGCGTTTCCGGCTCCGGCTTACCAGGACAACGCAGCCGCGTCCACCGTCCCGCAGGCGGACTACGTCTGGCGGCTGATCGTCGTCTTCGGCGCCATCCCCGCCGCCCTGACGTATTACTGGCGGATGAAGATGCCGGAAACCGCCAGGTACACGGCGCTGGTGGCGAAGAACGCGAAGCAGGCGGCGTCGGACATGTCCAGAGTCCTGCAGGTGGAGATCGAAGCCGAGCAGGACAAGGTCGACGCGGCGGCGGAAACCGAAGGCGCCAACTTCGGCCTCTTCTCGAAGCAATTCCTCCGCCGCCACGGCCTCCACCTCCTCGGCACGACGACGACCTGGTTCCTGCTCGACATCGCCTTCTACAGCCAGAACCTCTTCCAGAAAGACATATTCAGCTCCATCGGATGGATCCCGCCGGCGAAAACCATGAACGCCCTCGACGAAGTTTTCCGAATCGCCAGAGCCCAGACGCTCATCGCCCTCTGCAGCACCGTCCCCGGCTACTGGTTCACCGTCGCCTTCATCGACAGGATCGGCCGATTCGCGATTCAGCTCATGGGCTTCTTCTTCATGACCGTCTTCATGTTCGCCTTGGCCATCCCCTACGACCACTGGACTCACAAGGACAACCGCATCGGCTTCGTCGTCATGTATTCCCTCACCTTCTTCTTCGCCAACTTCGGCCCCAACGCCACCACCTTCGTCGTCCCCGCCGAGATCTTCCCAGCAAGGCTCAGATCCACCTGCCACGGCATCTCCGCCGCCGCCGGAAAAGCCGGAGCCATCGTCGGCGCCTTCGGATTCCTCTACGCCGCCCAGCCCAAAGACCCCACCAAGAGGGACGCCGGATATCCCGCCGGAATCGGCGTCAAATACTCCCTCATCCTCCTCGGATGCGTCAACGCGTTAGGCATGATCTTCACCTTCCTCGTCCCCGAATCCAAAGGGAAATCGCTCGAGGAGATTTCCCAGGAGAATCAGCAAGAGATGATGCTCTGATCTGACACCTCCTGCTTAGTCTGTTAATTCAACCAACGCCTGCCTTTTCATCCCATGTATGTAATCAGTAATCTGTGTTCTTGCTGTTAAAAACAAAATTCCAGACTAGAAACGCAGCATCTCTAAAACTTACTCATCAGCACTATTTATTTACATTGATGTTGTCTCCTCTTGTTTCTCCTCCTCATCCATGGCGTCTTCAGTTCCGGGATTATGGGAACTGGCATCATCACCTGAAAATGAGTGGAGAATCAGTCCCCCAAAATAAATGGAACAAGAATGTTGTTGTCGTCACATTTCACCTGTGTCTCCTTGCAATCTGTTGTAATGGAGCTGAGAGGAGAGGGCGATGAAAGGGTTGTTGTCAGTGGATCTCTGTGGAACAGAAAAAGTATTTCTCGAGCTGCTGCTTCCGGTCGGCAATGGCGGTTTCTTGCTCGAAGAAGACGACTCGGCTGTGGAGGACATGTCGTGTCCATTTTTGCACCTTGAATGTTTGAGCTCCTCTTGAATCAAGTTGTTTGGTCTTTTCTTGTTGATCGGGATTCCTCCTCCTCCTCCTCCTCCTCCCATGGAGGGAACTTGTTGATCATGAGACGAACTCATCGGATTCGGATTCTGAGCTTCCCTCACGGCGAACTTGGGTGCTGCTTCCATGTCGGAGTTGTCCACCACGACTTCATCGGAGTTGGCTGCGTTCGAAGTCGCCTCGTTTTCCCTCATCACGGATATGGCTTCCATCAGTCGATCCCTCGCTACGTCGACGTCGAAAATAGGATTCGGGTAATTAAGCCCCAGCTCGATACCTGCAGATTTAAGAACGGATAGAGGCGCGTCCCACGGGTGATGGATCCATTCGGTAGGCATTCGAGCCAGTTCCGGTAACCACTGCCTCACGTATTCGCCCTCGGGATCGAACTTAAATCCCTGAATCTGCATCACGAATAAACGACAGAATCGTTACAAGTAAGATCACGCGAATTGCAGCACCAAAAAAAGGAGAAAAAAAAAAGAATTTACTTGCGGACAATCCATTCGGTCGAGTTCATGTCCGTCCGGTAAACTCCCTGAGATGTATTGCCAACCGAGTATATCGCTTTCCAGATCTGCATCAAGAAGTGTATCCCAAAAATATTTCATCCCCCATTGCCATGGGATGAGGAGAAACTTCACACAGAAGCTCGAAACGATCACTCTGATCCGGTTATGAACCCATCCCGTCGCCCAGAGTTCTCTCATTCCCGCATCGACGAGAGGGTAACCGGTTCTCCCCTGCCTCCAGGCCTTGAAATGATTCTCATTGGCATCCCAAGGGAAGAACTTCAACGCGTTCAACAACGGCCTCTCGTGCGTGAACGGAAAGTTGAAGCATATGTAACGCGAGTACTCTCTGAGGCCGATGGCTCTGAGGAAATGCGATGCACTCTCGAGTCCTTCGACGTTGCGTTCGTTTTTCCAGACGACTTGCTTCATTATGACGGTCTGAAACACTTTCCGTACGCTGAGTTCGCCAAAATGGAGATAAGGGGATAGTAGGGACGTCGAATTCCCACCGACTTGAACGCGGTCTTTCGAGTAATTCACCAGATGGGATTCTATAAATTCATTGAATGCCTTATCTGCATTGCTCCAGCCAGGTGACCATGCTCTCCCCAGAAGAGCATTGCTCGATTTTTCGGAATCATTTTCAAGGCCCAACGACTCGACTGTGCAACTCTCGATACGATGAACTCCTGCAAAACAAAAACAAAAACAAAAAACGGTTTTCGATCGATTATTAATGCCGCATCCTCAGCGCATATAACGAGATTTTATACCTTCGGTGTCGACCAAACTCCATGGAGGAAGGTGGGAAATGGCTCCGGTTTCTAGCTCCAAACATTTTTCCCAGTATGCATTGAAAGTTGTAAAAGGCTGTCCTCCATCGTTGTAAACTTCCCATGGCTGAAACAAGAGCTCACTGTTATAACTCTGCACTTCGATTCCGAGCTCGACCAACTTCTGTTTGATTTCATGATCACGAACTACCGAAATCGGATCTGCAAAACACCCCAAATATTCATCTTTTTGGCAACAGTTGTTTGCAGTCACCACAGAAGTTTCATATAACACAGCTGAATAAGTTGTAACTACTAAACCAACCGATGCAAAATGCAATTGCAAAGCAGCAAAAAATGGATCAACACACAGAAATATAAACACTCAGATAGGAATAGGAGCAGAATAACAACAACAACAACAAAACAGAGAAGAAAAACATACCATAGAGATGATTATAAACAAGCCTATTAGCTCCCACGCCACTGATGCAATCCAACAAAGCAGAAAGAGTAGATTTAGCTTTGATCAGTAACAATTCTGCACCAAGATTCTTGAGTGAGCTCTGTAAATGAATAAGTGATTGCTTAAGCCACCAACGAGAAACCCTGCCCGGCTGATACTGCCCTTCTTCTTCAGGACACCAAATGAAAATGGGCAATACACTTCCATCTTTTGCAGCAGAAGATAAAGCTGGATTATCTTCTATCCTCAAATCCCTTCTGAACCACACTACTGTCCTGCAGGCTTTTCCCATTCAAAAAAACTCGACTCTTCTCTTTTCCACTACCTCCACAGATAAGAATTATCAAAAGACTCATATTCAAAACAGCATAAGTCTACCAGAAAAAGGGGCAATCTCCATACCCCTTATCAGACAAGGTGAAATCTAGAAAACCAAGAGGAAAAAAACAAAAAGTCAAATTAACTGAAAACTCAAACTGAGTCAATGAAAAAAGAAAACAGGTAAACGTGGGAGATTGGATCGACTTGTTGATCTGAAGATCGGAACCCAAAAATCCCACAGCACAAAAATAAAAGAAAAAAAAAAGAGAGAGAGCGAGTAGAGAGAATATATCACCTTCCCCAGGAAAAAAATAGCATAATATCTAAAAGGACCACTGAGAAAAAAGAGGAAACTACCCAAGTACTGTAAAAATTTAATGAAATAGTCGGTTTACAGTATCCCAATTGATGAAGGGGGAGATCAACAAAGTACGTGCCATAAAGAAGCAAGCAATAAGATTTGGGAAAATAAATAAAAAAAAGAACATTAATTTCAAAAATATCTTTCCGGATAAGGGATGTGGATAAGAATGAGTGCAGCTTCTGATAGGTGTTTGGATAAGACAGTATAAAAAATGATGAACAACGACATATCTTACTGCACAGAGCTGCTATTATTACAGAAATTATATATACACTTTTTATAATATATAGCACGTCAGGTAAATAATCCTTTCTTTTACAAAGCTGTAAGGTTCCCACTTCCCACCCATCGATGCTTTCAAATAATAATAATAACAAAACAGATACCATATTAGCAATAAATAAACATAGTGGTCTGTGTAAATATTTTGGTCATAGATTACTACTAGAGGCGTATTTTGGTTAGGTGTTCAATGAATTGTCTAACCAAAATAGGAAGGAAAAGAGCATTTTTTTTTGGAGAATCGATATACTGAATTAAATATAGTTGGCAGATAAACAAACATGGCAGAAACTTACAAATGAAATGTGGGGTGAATGAAGGAACCCCTATAATCTCCATGAAAGTTGAGCTCCTGAATCAGACTTCCTCATGCCCAATTTATTCATAATCATCTACACGCAAAGCAAAATGTGCAAGTAAAAGTTATGCTCGTCACCTCAATTGGCACGCTCCTTGATCACGTCGATCCCCATCTCAGTCGGATCAGTTGCTTGGATCTCGTAGTGTATACCCTCCAGCTGCCTCCTGAAAGGTTCTTTTGATGTTGCATAAAGCATCTTAGCCCGAATCCGGGATACGGACGGAGACCTGAAATTCGATCAATAATAACTCATCATGTTGAAATCCCACAATTTGGTAAGAAACCTCACATTATAAATGAGGTACACAACAGACTCAAATATCCTCTACTTAATTCATATTTCACAAGATGCGTTTTTGTATATAGCACGTACCACGCGATGAAGAAGATCTTGCTCTTCTGGCAATTCTCCGGAGTCACATAATCGAAGTCATAGACGGCATAACGACAGTCGTCCTCGGGTAGGGATGATCTGAAATCTTCATAGTTCAGAGATGGACTGCCGGTTTTTTCAACTATTACTTCCTTTTTCGACTCGTCGATCTTGAATATTACGTAGCGATGGACTTTCTTCCTCTGCAATTCCATGAATGTCGTTTTGCTATGATCAGCAACGCCCATTCCTGATAGAACAATTCGCTGCTGACACCCAATGTGAAGAAACAACAAGAACTTAAAAACAAAAACAAAAACAAAAAACAAAAAACAAAAAACCGATCACGAGTAGTAGATATCATTTCATATTTCCACATGATCATAAAGTAAAAAAATCCAGTAAGACAACAACAATTCACTTCAAAAAGGATCCAAACACAAATTCAGCACATGATCACAACCTTCGCATAAGAACAAAAAAAAAAGGCAGTAAAAAATACAAACAAATCAACACGCAATACGGAAAAAAATCAGCGTAATAGAAATCGAGAATCAATCACAGTAAGATAACAAAGAAGTACAACATACCACGCCGCCTCGGAAAGACATCACCGCCGGTGGAACAGATGGAAGAGGCCGGAGAGGAATGTCGACTTTGTTTCGAAGCAGAATGTGTGTGGGGTTTGATACGATTCTCCATATTCCATTCTTTGGGCTCGAAAAAGCGACAGCCCACCCCATTTAATCAATACCCAGATGATGATTACCATCAAAATATCAACCCTGAACTCAAAATTTCCATTCTCATGTGGATGAGGATAGAAATCGAAAAGTATATCAGATTAGATTACAAAGGAAAATCCGATCCATTCAAAATGGGAATTCATTATTCAAACCACTTCTGCAGAAAATCAGCCCAGCCGTTTATCATTCCAGGCATGAATATGCCAACTCTTTCTCCTCGCTCAACTCAGCAGCAGTCAAATCCAGCTTCTTTCTGGAGAACTCATCGATGGCAAGTCCTGATGAAGCAACCCACAATTCATCAATCCGATAACGGGCGAAAAAGAAAATCAATTTTTTTTTTCTTACTTACCCTGGACGATAGACCACTCTCCATTTTTGCAGGTGACTGGGAAGGAATAAATGAGCCCGGCTGGAACATTGTATGATCCGTCGGAGTATACGCCCATCGAAACCCAAGTTCCCTCCGGAGTACCCAGAACCCAATCACGGATGTGATCGCAAGCTGAGCTGGCGGCGGAAAGGGCACTGGAAAGCTTTCTCGCCTTGATAATGGCAGCGCCACGTTGTTGGACAGTGACTATGAAGTCTTCATTCAACCTGGGAATGAAAGAAAGATAACTAACTGTCAGTTAATGCAACAGGAGATAATGTTACTGTTTTGCCAAGACGGACCATTTGTCATCGGCAACGAGCACACGGGCTGGCTTCTCCCCGGATGGAGTTTTGACAGTGGCGTGGTTCACGTCGGGATACTGAGTCGAGGAATGGTTTCCCCAAATGATTACGTTCTTGACATCGGAAACTTGGACGTTCAACCTCTCGGAAATTTGTCCAAGAGCCCTGTTGTGGTCCAGTCGAGTCAGACAAGTAATGTTCTTCTCAGGGATGGATGGTGCAAACTCCTTCAGAATCAATGCATTTGTATTTGCAGGGTTCGCAACGACTAAAACCTGTGAGCGTAGAAAAGAAAGAAAAAACTCAGAAAAAAATGGGTTTTCAATAGCATTGTGTTCTGAATATGTTTCGAAACTAATCACCTTGCAGTTAGCTGCCGCATGCTTCTCGAGAGCAGAAGCCTGGGACTTATAGATAGAGACATTCTTGGACATCACATCTTTCCTTTCCATGCCCTCTTTTCTTGGGAATCCACCAACCATAACGGCGATATTGACACCAGTGCACGCTTCAACGACATCAGTGGTAGCGATAACGCCTAAGCCGAACATTATGAGGGAGTCAACTCGGAATGTTATACGAGATATTTGCAGCAAAAAGAATAAGGAAATCTTAAGGCATCAACCTTTAAGAAGTGGGAATGCTGCATCCACCAGTTCCATTTTAACTCCATTAAGTGCCTCAGCAGCAGGTGGAATATCCAACATGTGAAGGATCACAGGCTGATCCGCTCCCAACAGAACTCCCCTAGCAATCATAGGAACGAGAGCATATCCAATTTGCCCTATAGAAACATTCAAAACATTAATTAATCCGTAGATTAAGGTACGATTAAGAGATTTAAGAGATTTGTAGACATTACACGACACTAGTCAGTGGTCACAGAAAATCGGTAATGCATTACGAATATTAACGGAGTTTGGAGGGCGAAATTTGAAGAGCAATTTAGGGCTTGAACTAGATCTAGACCACAGGGACGACTGGAAAAAACAAATCCAGAGAGAGATCTTCACAACTCGTCAACTCGTACTATGATAGCCAATTGAACCAACCAACAAAACAATTGAAAGATCGGAAGAAAACAGATTGAAACATGCACAAAACCCTAGTCAAAATTAACAGAGAAAATGCACAAAACCCGAGTGATTTTTTTTTTTCAAAAGCACAAAAGGCAACAGAAACCACCGAATCGACACTACAACTCGTCGATCCTAACAATAAATCGAAGAATTAACAAATGAACTGATTTCAAAAACATTATAGAAATCAGATCTACAGAGCTCATACCCGCTGCTCCAGTGACAAGAACACGAACAGGTTCCTTAGCCATGATCTGCTGGTGGATTTGACCCGATACACGGAAACCAAAACGAATTCGAAAATGATTAAATGGATTTCCTCAGAAGAGAGCAGCCACAGAGCTCCAGGATACTTATCGAAATGGCCGCCGCAGATGAAAATATGGTAATGGATAAATGATAAATACTTAAATACAGTTAATTATTAATGGCCCAAAATATTAATAGGTTTTTTGGACAAGGCCCATAGCCCGTTATTAATATTTAATATTTTATTCAGAATTTAAAAATATTAAAAAGTAATATGTAAAAATATGAAATAAGGTTGACTTTATTATTGACCATCATCATCAGTCACATCCACTTCTCTTCTCTTATTCCACTTATTTATTATCAGTTTACAAAATTTTAAACTCAGGCCTTCGCCTCGGCATCACGTGGCCTGTATCGTCCCTCCTCGCTGGACTCCGAGCTGAAAAGAGTGGATTCCCTTCTGTTGTACTTCAATTTCAGGGCTTCCTCCCGTGAGATATCGTAAGCGTTGGCCAGAACATCCGCCGGAATCGATCGGATGGCGGAGAGGCGTCCGGCGAGCTTCGTGTTGAAGGCGTTGTCGTTGGTCTGGAAGTTGATCCATTCGAATCCCTCCTCGCTGGCCCTCTTCACCACAGCGAAATTCTGGGGGATGATGAGGAGCTGACCCTCTCTCACCTCGCCGTCGAACACGGCGTTGCCTTCGTTGCCGACGACTTGGATCCTCGCGTTTCCTCGAGTTACGTAGAGGGCGGAGTGGGCGTTGGCGCTGTATTTCGGCGCTGTCAACGCGTTCTGCATTCGATCGGAAAAAGTGAATAAGCTGGGGATCTATCTATCCATCGTCGGAAGTGATGATGATTTTAGGGTTTTACCCGGTAGAGGATTCCTCTCTCGGCGTTGAGACGGAGGTAGGAGAGGACGGGGAGAGTTTGGCTGTTGACTGTGCTGATTCTTCCGGCTCTCGGGTTGAAGATGTCGGCTCTTTCCGGGTTGTCGATGCTCTGGTGGAGTTTCAGAGTGCAGAAGGTTTCTTCCAGGCCGTTGGAGGAGTCACGACCGCCGCCGTGTCGCCATTCCTGTTCTCTGCGAGTTCCGCCGTGTCGCCGTTCCTGTTCTCTGCGAGTTCCGCCGTGTCGCCATTCCTGTTCCCTGCGACCGCCTCCGTGTCTGAATTCCTCTTCCCGCTCCTCGCGGCTGTACTCCGGCAGGACCAGATTGAGGCGTTCGGCTTTGACGATGAACCCTCTGTTGTCGTCCTGGCTCTGAAGTCTCCTGATCAGTTGGTTATCCACGTTGAAAGCGTCGGCCAGGAGCTCTTCGTCGAAACCGCTGAAGATGTTTCTCCATTCGTCGCTCCTTTCTTCGCGGCCGCCGAATCGCCTCCCCTCGTGGCGTCCCTCTTGACGGCCCTCGCGGCGTCCCTCTTGACGGCCGGAGCTGCTAGGGTTTCCGGCCAGGAAGAATTTCTGTCGAATTTCTTCTTGTCAGTCAGCCAAGAGAAACACAACAAGATGTATGTAATAATAATTTGGTTGCTTCTCACCCTGAAATTCAAGTCAAGCTGGTTGTTATCGTTGGCAACGTCCAGAATCGAAACAGTGACGAGCTCTGAGTCGCCATCGTTGTAAGTCCAGCGCGTAACCCCCTGCGGCAACGCCAAAACATCACCCTGCCGGATTCTCCTCAGCTTCTGATGACGATCCCTCTGGCTGCCGCCTTCACCACCTTCCCATCTCCGGCCACCTTCGCTTTGTCCTCTCTCGCTCTCCCATCTCCGGCCACCTTCGCCCCGCCCTCTCTCGCTCTCCCATCTCGGGCCACCCTCTCGCCGTCCTTCCGACGACTCTCCCGATTCGAAAGTCTCAGCGCACCCCGGAATGACAACCCCCTGAACTCCATTACCTTGAACGACGTAAACGAGTTGAGGAGCATTAGCATAATGGGGGAGCAACAGTCCGCCAGGCTGAATCACATGGCGGACGAAGCGAATCCCGGCGCACTCAGACTCCTCGTTGTTCCCATCCCAGTACTCGACGTAACCCCCCTCGAACTCGTACCTCTGCTCCGGTTCACGGGCATCGATCCTCTGAACGCGGCAATCAGTCTTAGCCCTCAGGCGATGCTGCTGCTGCTCGCGAAGGTTATGCCACCAGCCACTCTGCGGGAGCTCCAGCTGCGCAACGCAGCCATGGAGAAGGAGAAAAGCGAGGAGTGAGAAAGTCATGAAGGAGGAGGTGGTTCCTCTGGTAGCCATGGCGGTTTCCGATGGTGATCGATGAATGAAACGGTGAAGAAATGTCGGTGATTTATAGCAGGCGGAAGTGAGACTCATGGGAGACACGTAGGGTGAAGTGAAGATACACTTGGCTTGTGAATGCTTGCATGGGAGATTGTATGTTTCCACGGTGCTTACATGCATGCAGTCGATGCTATCGAGAAACCAGCTTTTAATGTATACTACCCAAGGTTCCGTCTACGTTCATTGTACGTATTGTACGTTCATGGTATACCCTTTTTTTAACTTCGGTATTATCTTCTTTGGGTGGATATGGTTTGAGACTATACTTTCCCTTAGAGCGTGTTTGCTCGGAGTTTGTGGAGGAAGTTTTCGTCGAAAAAAGAAGAAAGACTAAGATTTGGGGGGAATATTTTGATTTTTTTAAAAAAGGTAAATAATAAAAAAATAATTAGTTAATAAGGGCAAAAATGGTATAAATAAAAATAATGAAACGAGTACCGATACTTTTAAACAAATACCTAAGAAATGGTGGGTTTTATTTTAAAGAAATAATACCTCAAAAAACGGTTACAAAGTTTTAGTAATATCACCGTATTATTTCCATAACCTCAAAATAAACATATTTATATAAGGTATTAATTCATTTAATATCAACAAATAATAATACAACC
>KE528138.1:0-15825 GCA_000441915.1 Genlisea aurea | reverse complement strand
GATTTCTTGTGGAAAAAAAAAAAAAAAGAGAGAGAGAAAATGAAAATTGGAGGCGAAGTAGCCGTTCAATATATATGCGCGAGTTAAGTATCCGTTGGGAAACCCCGCGTTTTTTAATTCTCGAATCACAAGAAACAGATTACATTATGGTAATTACGATTATTATTATTATTAGGTTTAGGGTTAAGTGCATTAACCTAATACGGCCCAAAGTTCTGGCCCATTAAAAATGATTAGGCCCATTAAGGCTCTTCTCTCGAGGATCATAATCGGGTTTCGGAGTGGACCAAAAAGGAAAGTGACCAGAGCCATGGGGTCCGACGATCATCGCTGTGACGGCGAAAGGGGTGTGGTTCTAGGTGTCGACGGCGGTGCGACTTCCACGGTATGCATCTGTTTGCCTGTGTTCCCGTCCGATCATCGACTTGATGCACCGGATCCGCCTCCCATTCTAGGCCGCTCTTCCACGGGCTGCTCCAATCATAACAGCGTCGGAGGTATCGTTGTGCTTTACTTCTTGGTTTGAATAGTAATGAATATGTGCTCCGATTGTCGCTCTATTTTCTTACCTGTGAAACATAAATAGAAGTAAGTTGTATTTTGTCTGTTTGAATGTTCGGCGAACTACTATTTGGTAGCTCTTCTCTTTCAAATCAAAAGTGGTGTTTGTGTGAGATCTTACAAGTTTCTCATTTCACTTCAAACGTATTCACAGAAACTGCTGCCAGGGAAGCTCTTGAATTAGTCATAGCGGAAGCTCTTCATGATGCTGGCAGGGATCCTTCTGCAGTTCGTGCTGTTTGCTTAGGAGTTTCAGGAGTAAATCATTCCTCAGATGAACAGAGGATTACGAAATGGATGAGGTGCTGTTTCTTTGACTTTAACTGATGAATAATCTTCTCGATTTGTTTATCACCAAAGTAGACCATTTTTCCATTCTTCCACTGTGAAGTTAAACTGCGGATTTATGCAGGTGTGCTGATTCTTAAAATCTGGGCACTCTTGAATTTCATAATCAGATTGCAATTGCATTACAGGGACATATTTCCGTGTAGTACTAAGATTTATGTGCGGAATGATGCTGTAGCAGCTCTTGCAAGTGGAACAATGGGGAAACTTCACGGATGCGTCCTAATTTCTGGTACCGGTTGCATTGCTTACGGATTTACTGAAGAAGGAAAGGAAGCCCGTGCTGCTGGTGCTGGACCTGTCCTGGGAGACTGGGGCAGGTAACCTCAAATGAATTTGTATCCTTCAGGTTATTCATGACCAGTTCTTTTGTCACATTGTTATGAGCTTTTTGTGTGGGTGTTTTTGTTTTTTTTTTCTGTCGACGTGGTTCAATTGCTTTTCCAGATATGTTTTCCTGAGAGTTCTCACAGATAATGGCTTGCTGCTTGCAGTGGTTATGGAATTGCATCTCTAGCGCTGACAGCAATAATGAAGGCGCATGACGGCCGAGGTCCAAGCACTATGCTTACAAGTTGTATTCTGGAAACACTTCATCTTTCCTCTCCTGATGAGATCATCGGGTATTTCCCTTTGTTTGCACTGGGTTTTGCCGATTCCCTAACGTGTGCTGTTTCATACGTGAAACGTTTCACGTTTGCAATTGCATGGTTTCTGCATCTTCTTCATTGTCTTGCTTATTTGAATTTAGGTGGACCTATGCAGATTCATCATGGGCCAGAATCGCAGCGCTTGTTCCTCTCGTGGTATCTTGTGCTGAAGCCGGGGATCAAGTCGCCAACGAGATCCTCATCAACGCAGTCCGCGAGCTGACTGACTGCGTCCAAGCTGTAGTTCGACGCCTAAATCTGTGCGGGGAAGGTATCACCAGAACTCAGTTTATTACTAACTGAAGTGCCGTTCGTTTCATCTGATGATATGCTGAACATTAACACAGATGGAAACAATGAATTCCCGGTGGTGATGGTTGGCGGTGTCCTGGAAGCCAACTCGAAATGGGATATCGGAGAAGAAATTATTAAGTGGGTGTCGCAGGTTTACCCCCGAGCTCGTCCCATCAGACCAAAAGTCAGTCCTCCTCATCCCCCTTCCCTTTTGTATCATATACAACAACAACATCATTAATAAAATAATGTATGATCGATCATCTGCAGCTGGAGCCTGCCATGGGAGCAGCTCTATTTGCCTGGAATTCAGTAATAAAAGAAACCTCCAACAGGTGAGTGACATTGTAGAGAACCAAGCAAGGTATGTGAATATATATATGTATATGTTGTGATCGGTCTCACAACATAAAAATAAACAACTCGTCTCACACATCTCTATTAATATCTCGGTCGGTGGAACGACGTAGTTAAGAGTGTGATGATTATTGATTGACGTATGGCAGTTGGATTTTTCCTTTTGTACCAGTGCATTCATTCATCCTACAACCACCACCTTCTGGCTTCTGCACATGATATTAAATCGATGGTTGCCCACTCCAACAAGTGAATGAATGTTCTTCTAATCCCCAACTAACCAGCTTATTCTTCTTCCTCTGCAACGGAATGGGAATCCATTCAAGTCTCCATAGCTGATGGAGAAGAAGGAGGACCCATAAGGGCGGGCTCTACTAACTAGTAACCGTGTATGTATGTATAAAAAGGGGGAGGAGACAGGAGTGAAGAAGATTTCTTCCCAATGGCTCACCCCATCCATGGAGCCAATGAAGCGAGCCCTTACGGGAACCAAACCAGAGAAGAGTTCTACAAAAAGCACAGGATTTCCCACCGCCACACCTTCATGCTCAACCAACAAAGCATGAAGATCTTCACCCAGACATGGCAGCCGTCCGATCCCACCGTCCCACTCAAAGCCCTCATCGCCATGATCCACGGCTACACTTCCGAAAGCAGCTGGCTTTCCGAACTCAACTCCGTCGCTTTCGCCAAGGCCGGTTTCTTCGTCTGCGCACTCGATCTACAGGGGCATGGTTACTCCGAAGGACCCCCCGATCACATCCCTGATCTCGATCCCCTCATCCAGGATTGCATCCAGTACTTCGATTCCATTCGAGCCCAGTACCCGAAACTGCCGCATTTCATCTACGGAGAGTCGCTGGGAGGATCCATCGCCATTTCGGTGTGTTTGAAACAGAAGCAGGCGTGGAGGGGATTGATTCTCAGCGGCGCAATGTGCGAAATCTCCAAAAAGTTCAAACTCTGGCCGCTCGATAAACTCGTCAGCACGGCGGCATTCATCGCGCCGTCGTGGAGAATCGGGATCATCAAGCCTCCGTCCAGCATATCCTACAGGGAGGAGTGGAAGAGAAAACTCACCTGGCGAAGTCCCACGAGGAAAACCTGCGGGAAGCCTACGCCGGCATCCACGCTCCAGTTCTTCAAGATCTGCCGCTACATAAAAAACCACTGCGACGAACTCGATGTGGCGATGCTGGTTTTACATGGAGGGAACGATCCCGTTTGTGATCCTCAGGGAGCCAGGAATTTGTGGGAGAGGGCTGCCAGTTCGGACAAGACGTTGAAAATTTACCCCGACATGTGGCACGTTCTGATTGGCGAACCCAACGATAGAGTCGAAGAAGCCTTCAACTACATGTTGTCCTGGATCGAGATCAGAGCTGCTGCTGGTTATGGCGTTTAGTTAGGTTACTATTTACTTATTACAGTCTCATAATCATAATTATTTAACCTTAACCACTTTTTAAATCAAATAATTGTTGGGCCGGCCAGTTATTTGGGCTTTCAATGAGTGGGTGCTTTTAAAGCAACCCAAGCCCAAGAACACCAAGCCCATAAATAATATCAACAAAAAAACAATAGTTGAACATGCCACGTGCGGTGGAGTCCCAGTCCCAGCTGCAAAAGGCTACGACAACATAATAGCAACCAACACATAAGTTATGCTTCGATATTTTTTCAATGATGTGATTCCGATAAATTTTTAAATCATTATCTTCCCATTTTTAAATTTTTCCCCCGACACAGATTCACGAGGGTGATAACTGTTTTCGTTTCTCGACAAACTTCACTACGCTCATTAATAACAACACCAAGCAACCTCAAGCTCAAGCTCAGCACATACACACACACACACACACAGAGGGATGGGGCTGAATTTCCTCCGATGCACCGTTCTCGGCATCGCCGTCGTCATCGCCGCCGCCTCCCGCGATCTCCGTCCATCCGAACACGGCCTCGAGTATCAGGATCTCTCCTTCCCGCCGCCGGACACCCTCGGCGGACAGCAGCTGCTCGCATTCTTCGGAACATCCTTGCCTGCCGTCGAACTCCCCGAGGCGAAGAACATCAGCGATTCGCTCACCTCGCCCGACAAAACCAACGAGATCTCACGTGCCGCCGCCGCCGCCGCCGCCGCCGGAAGGCACGTGAGGTCGGGCTTGCTGTTAGCCAGCGCCATTTGCGGATTGACTGGCGTTCTGCTGTTGGCCGTCTCCGGCGTCGTCTACCTCCTCCGGCTCAGAAACCGCACATTAAATTCCGACCAATCCCCGGCAGCAGCAGCAGCAACATCATCATCTTCACTAGAGAATAGCAAAGTCGGTGTTTAATGTTTTTGAATCCCTGTGGGACATCATCATATTCCCTTTTCATTATCCTTTCTGTTCATTCCCTTTGTTGAGGACACTCACTGCATTGAATGAGAAAAGCTACTTCTCATCTTAACTATTGATCCAGAGGGATGGATCCACTCCAGTTCCACTTCCACCTCGCCCCACATTCGACATTCTGAAGCTTCAGAGACAACTCCTGTTTGATCTTCCCGTCCATGATCTTAACGGGGCTGTCTCGGATCAGGGCATTGTCGTTGGATCTCAACCATTTCCCGATCTGCATATCGCACAACATTCCCACGTCTCCAGACGCCAACGACGCAGCTGTGATCATCGGCTGAAGGTCGATCTCCGCCTCCCCCATGATGTCATCTGCAGAAAACGTGTCGTGATCGTAGACTTGCTGAGGCGAGGAACAAATTATCAACCAAAAGAAAGAGGCATCTTTTGAAATGTAAAAGAAAAACAACAACATACCAGCTTTATAGAGCCATAGTCTTGTGGAACAGAAAGCATTAGTTCCTCATTCCAAATGGGATTCAAGTTGCTAGGGATCACAGATGTTTGTGCTTTCTGAAAAGATCAAAAGATCCTCTCTCTGAATCTACATACATACATACATACATATTTATATATATATATATATATATATATATATATATACACTACGGAGTACGGACCTGGTGACCGAGGGTCAATATGACGTATGGATCGCTGGAAAGCATATCTCGAATAGCCAAGTTTGTGCCTCTGATCACTTTCACTTTCAACATCCCAATGAATTCCACCATGCCTTCCTGCACCACACACACTGAATGAATCCTCAGCACGATGCCTTCTTCCTCGTATCTAATAATGAATGGCTGAAATGGACAGAACTGATATCTGGGATGAGCTTGAACGGCTAAAGCTGGCCTCCAATGGAGGAGGGTCCTTTTTATTCGATGAAGAAATTCTCAGGCCGGGTTTCAGGAACTCCTGAAACTCATACTTAGACCTAAAAGTAGAGATGGGCATCCATCACTGATCACACACCACAAGTAATGTAAACAATAAGCATGAAGAACTCACCGGATAAATTGTGTGAGCACATGGTGTGAAGAATCCGGTCCTGGTTTCGAAACCCCTTCCGGAATATGGGCTTCGTATGTAGAATTTGCTGACGCATTTCCGCCAACTTCGATCATTGAATCGATTTCATAATCAGACCATTCATCCAACGTCACTGATAAAACCTAAGAGTAACAAGTCACGATCCATAAAACCAACTCCATTGGTGAAAAAAACAGAAAAAAAAAACTACCTTTGAAACATGTGTGCCGAGGCTTCGGTGGACACCACAGCACTTTAAGCATAAAAATACACCCATGTTTGCTGAACTGTCAAAACAGACGACTTGTGTATATGTATAGATGAATGAATTAAGGAGACAATCAATGGGTTTTGACGAAATTTTTGAGAATCATACGCCCATTTGGGATCTGGAGCACCGCAATCTGCACATTTACGATTGTCACTCTGAGCCAAAAGTGCCTTTAATCTTCTCTTACCTGTGCAATTGTAAAGAACAGAATCCACGAGCAAGAAAAGAAACCCTACGTCAAGATTCTTGTTCAAGGGTTTAACAAGAAATCTGTTGAGAATTCGTACCCGAAGATGGTCCGTCGATGCCAAAACCAGAAAGATTCCGGCTCATTTCTCCCCCTCCCACTCAAATCCACCTTACTAAAACTCCATTCATTATCCATAGTAGGCCGGAAAATTAGTCAGACGGAGCTCAGGCCATGCATTCATACTGGGCCTCTCTATATTTGGTGCCCAGAGCCCGTATGGCGTATACTCTATATGGGACCCACCCACAAATGTGTGGCTGAGATTCGTCCAAAATCAACCACACGCGTTTTTGTAATTTTTTTTTTAGATTTTTTCTGGAAAATTATCTCCTAAAACATTTTTAAATAAAGAAATTATTATAAAGAAAGCGTAATTACTCTGCCGTCATTATATTCTGATAATCGAATCTGCGGCGAAAGCGAGGGAGCGAAATCTGATCCGTGATTCCGATTTTGCGTTCAGGTAATTCAAACCTCATGAATTGAGTTTGAACTCTCTGTGTTGCCTCTGCCGATTCGTGGAGGCGTGGAGCTGTGACACGTTTTGGAAATACTGAGTATCGAAGTGATTGGTGTAGTATTAAGTTTCTGAATTCAAGTACTACTTTGTTTTTGGATATTTAGGGCTGAATTTTCGTAGACCTGAAAAACTGAAGGGCATTACATGGCTACTGAGCTTTGCATTTTGTGTTGGAGCTTGTTTTAAACAAGTTTTATGTCGGCTGTGTTTTTCCAGGTCATTCGTCATCATAAAGATAATGACATCCTCCATTCACAGCCTGTCTGGTAATTGCTGCATATCCTAGTTGATTAATCTCGAGAGTTGATTTTTGTAAGTTGAGTTATTGATTGTGCTTGCTGCTTGCCCATCAGAGAATGATGCTAAGGCCGACGAGCAAGGAAAGAAAGTAGAATCTGGTGTCAAAGAGCTTCCTTCTCCAGCTAATGGCATTTCTCTTCCTAGTATTGGATCACCTGGGATGCCTTACGCTGCTGGACCTGCTCAACTAGGAGGAGTTGGAAATGTAATGGTATTTATTTCATGGAAGTTCTCGACTAAAGCAAGTTGTTAGATTTCAAGACACCTCGTTTTAGTCTAATAATGCCTTTAACATTCTATGTGCTGAAAAGTCCAGGCACAAGCACAAGCTCAAGCTGCTTATCCATATCCGGATTCATACTACAGTGGTAGCGTATTTCCTCCTTATGAGACGCATCAGTATCCTGCGCACCCTTACCCCATCCAACCCATGGTACTTTCTATGCCTGCTATGCCGTTGTTTCCGTTCTGATTTCGTTAAAGAGGTTGCAGTGTTCAAATCTTGTTTTGTAGTTCAGGTGTTGATGGGACTTCAGCAAGGCGGCGTTCCTCTCCCGTCGGAAACCGTCGAGGAGCCCGTTTTCGTCAATGCTAAACAATATCACGGCATCTTGAGGCGGCGCCAATCTCGCGCAAAGGCCGAGTCCGAGAGTAAACTAACTAAATCCCGAAAGGTACCGAAACCAAACAAGGATCAGGTTATCCCTGTTCGTCGTGGCTGAGTGTATGTAATATGTATGTATGTATATGTGTATGCTGCAGCCATACCTGCACGAATCCCGACACTTGCATGCGCTGAGACGAGCTCGAGGCACTGGGGGCCGGTTTCAAAGGAAGAACGAGAACCAGAAGAAAGACGTGGAGGCAGCAGCAAATGGTAACAACTCTCAACTGTGATTGAAAACATCCCTGTGTATGTAGCCTGAAGATAGCTGTGAATTGTGATTCTAATAGAGAACTATTAGACTAGCTGTGAATTGTGATTCATTCATGTTTATTTTGGTCCCTGTCCATGTCCCTGTGTGTGTAAGTTACATTAAGCAGCATTCCATACTTGAAGAGATTTAGTATAGTCATGGTATTAAAATGGCGTAGGCTTTTTGGGCATGGGAATGAATATTCCGAGTGAGGAGGTTACTTAGAAACCTTAAAAAAGCAGGAACAAAAAACATTATTATAGAGGTACCAAAAACGTTTGTCTCTTGATCCCCCAACACGGTTGTCTTTATGTGGCCAAGAAAAAGCACCATAAAAAAAAAAAATACATGAAGCATGCCCATTGTCACACACACCCCCCTCGGAAGTAAAAGTGCCTTTTCTTTCCTCAGCACACTAACTACATTGAATCTCACGCAATGGCTTTTCTCCACCCTTTGTTGGCTTGGCATCTTGTGTCCCCCTTTATAAATTAAATAATAATTTATTTAATTTTTATTTATTGAGTAAGGACTACTAAGCCAAGGGCTGCTGGCTGGTCTCATAAATGTTGTTATGATGGGAAATGGGATTGATTGATTTCCATAGCTTACCAGAAATATTATTTTCTAATGCCACGTCGTCTTCAGTCTTCAATTGAAATGGGCTTGTTCGGAGGCCCATTTCGGGAGAGGATAGATAAAATGGATGGAGCCTGGGAGGAGAAATGTGTGATAATGGCGTAGCAGCTGAGGGGGGAGGATTTGATTTGATTTGATTGGGTTGGCGTCGTATGTTTCATTAATTTAGTCATTAATTGGAATTAAGTTTTCCGATGGAGGAGGAGGAGGAGGAGGTAGCAGGCGCAGGCTCTAATTTGTCTGAAAATGGGCCTGCCATTCTGCTTCCAATAAAGGTACGCCCTCTGCCTGCTATTTACTCTCTTCAATCTTTTCACTGTTTTCATGTTTCTTTAATGCTTCCATGTTTGTATATGCGAGCTTTTCTTCGCAATTTCTCATAAATGAGGGGTATGCGCTCTTTTAATAAATGCTGTAGAATGATTATGCCAAATGCGTTGCCAGTGCCTCCATGACCCTCTTTCTAACAGAGTTGCCTTTTGAATTACCCAAAAAAGAACTTTTTCGATTGCTTCGGCAAATCGAACTCCCTTTCGGTTTTTTTTTTTTGTTTGTCACCATGAGAAATTTATTTATTTGCCATGGCAATTTGTGTGAGATGATGTGTTTGTTCTCTTGATTGATCGATCCTCTTCTTCAGTTCCGTAATCTAGATAGATAGTCTGGTCTTGTGATGTGTTGTTGCAACTTGTTCCTGTTTAGTTTTAACATCTCACTAGTGCCTTTTCTGTATGGGGGGTACTATGTTAACATCTCTCTCACATCGTTTTCTCTGAACGTCTCGATATTGGCGTCTAAGATAAAACCCAGTGGACCGCTCTCTCTCTCAATATCTGTCAATCCCATTAACCGGCATTCTTATTATATCTCTTCCTCAAAAAAATCTCCAAATCTCCCATCTTGCTTGGCTAGTTTAAGAGGGAGGGAGGGAGGGAGGAGAGCACCTCAATCATCCATCTATCTTCATGGGAGAGGGAGGAAAGAAGCCTGCCTTCTCTTGCAAACACCACCGTTGTGTCCTCTCTTCCCACAACGATACAGTTTAGTTGGGACTCTTTTGTTATGTAGAATGGCCCTTTCTATGCACAGAGAGAGCAGCAGCAGTGGTGGTGGTAACAGCAAGCACCAGCAAGCAATGGACAGCAAGTATGTGAGGTACACGCCCGAGCAAGTCGAGGCCTTGGAGAGAGTTTATGCGGAGTGTCCCAAACCCAGTTCCATTAGGAGGCAACAGCTCATTCGAGAATGCCCCATCCTTTCCAACATTGAGCCCAAGCAGATCAAAGTATGGTTTCAGAACCGTAGGTATGTATGTATTTCTGGAGGCTGAAATTTTCTCTCTTTCCCCATCAGCTGTTCGGTGATATTTCATGGGGAATTTTGGCTTTGTGCTTTTTTTTTTTTGTGGGTGTGCTCACTGGATTTACATATTTTTGTGCAGATGCCGTGAAAAACAAAGAAAGGAGTCCTCTCGTCTTCAGTCTGTGAATAGGAAGCTGACGGCTATGAATAAGCTGCTGATGGAGGAGAATGATCGGCTCCAGAAACAGGTCTCGCAGTTGGTCTATGATAATGGGTTCATGCGTCAGCAGTTGCACACGGTGAGCCACGGTGTTTCATTACTTTCGTTGATCTCATGAGTTATTTCATTTATCTCGTTGAGTAAAATTGTTGGTTGTGTTTGGTCTCAGGTCAGCACTACCACGACTGATAACAGTTGTGACTCTGTGGTTATGAGTGGTCAACCACAACAGCAGAACCCAACACCTCAGCATCCTCAAAGGGATGCTAATAGCCCAGCAGGGTATGCTCTATCGACCTTGCTGTCTCAGAAGATGCAGTTTTGATCTGTTTAAACTATTCTTATTGTCTCAGTTTACTCGCAATTGCTGAGGAAACCCTGGCAGAGTTCCTTGGTAAGGCTACTGGAACTGCTGTCGACTGGGTGCAGATGATTGGGATGAAGGTGCCACTTTTATACGTCCATTTGTTTTTGTTTTTCTGAAGTTGGGATTTATTTTTATGCTTCATTGTGCATAGCCTGGTCCGGATTCTATTGGCATTGTTGCTGTTTCCCGCAACACCAAAGGGGTAGCAGCGCGTGCCTGTGGCCTTGTGAGTCTTGAACCCACCAAGGTAACGTTCTTGTTTGAAATCAATTTGCAAAACATTAACTGCATTCGGAGTTAAATATGTATTTTTCTGTTCTAGGTTGCTGAACTTCTGAAAGATCGCTTTTCATGGTTCGTTGACTGCCGTTGCCATGATGTTGCAAGTGCAATTCCCACAGGCAATGGAGGAACGATTGAGCTCATATATATGCAAGTAGGTTTCTCTTTTCTGCTGAAGTTACAGTTTGTCACGAGACTAAATCCCTTCATTAGGTATATGCACCAACCACGTTGGCTTCTGCCCGTGACTTTTGGACACTGAGGTATACTACGAGCTTGGATGATGGGAGTCTTGTGGTGAGTTAGCGTGTTTTAATGTATTTCCAGGCATCGTGTTCTGAAATTTTGCATTTTCTATAATGAAAAACTTTTTATAGGTTTGTGAAAGATCATTGACAACTGCTACGGGTGGGCCTACCGGTCCACCAAATGCTTGCTTTGTGAGGGCTGAAATGCTTCCTAGTGGATTCTTGGTTCGACCTTGTGAGGGCGGAGGATCCATCATCCATATTGTCGATCACTTTGACTTTGATGTGAGAAATAATTTCAATTGTGGAGGAGGGAGGGGTGTGTATTTGCATCAGTTCTAGTAACGTCTGGTGTTTTTCCCTGCAGGCCGGAAGTGTTCCTGAAGTTTTGAGGCCCCTCTATGAATCTTCAAAAATCCTTGCTCAGAAGATGACAATAGCGGTATGAACCCCAGACTCTCCTTGCAGATATGATTTCCTATTCTGAGGTCCATTTTTCTAATTGGGATTGGTGATTTGCTCAGGCACTGCGCCATATTCGACAAATTGCTCAAGAAACTAATGGTGAGATTCAGCATAATGGTGGCCGCCAACCTGCAGTCCTCCGGTCATTAAGTCAGAAACTGTGCAGGTAGAAGAAGCATATCTTTTCTACGTTCAAGATAAATTTTGTTGTTTCATGATGGGTTTATTATGTATGCATATAGGGGTTTCAACGATGCTGTCAACGGGTTTGCTGACGACGGATGGTCGATAATGGGCAGTGATGGCGTTGAAGATGTGACAATCGCAATCAACTCATCCCCTAGCAAATTTCTCTGCTCCCAATACAACAATTTATCTATGCTCCCAATGGTCGGTGGGGTTCTCTGTGCCCGAGCTTCAATGCTTCTCCAGGTTTCTTTTTAGCGACATGAAAAAACTCTTGGCTCGTTACTTTGCACGTATGAGTCACATTACTTGATGTTGCAGAACGTTTCTCCTGCACTACTGGTACGCTTCCTTCGTGAACATCGTTCTGAGTGGGCTGACTATGGTATAGATGTCTACTGTGCTGCTTCTCTTAAGGGCAGTCCTTATGCTGTTCCTTGCACCAAATCCGGAGGTTTCCCTAGTAGTCAAGTTATCTTGCCTCTTGCTCAAACTGCCGAACATGAAGAGGTAAAGTTGTCTTTTCGAAAAGGAGCCTCTTATTTGGTTATTGAGGAGATGTTTTTATGTAGTTCTTGGATGTGGTTCGTCTCGGGGGGCATGCTTTCTCTCCTGATGAAATGGCTATGGCAAGGGACATGTACTTGTTGCAGGTTCAATCCTTTATATTAGTTTCGTATATGTTGTGTTGGCTCTGAATTTGGTTGCTGAAATGAAATCATTTTTGTTTGTGCTTTCGACAATGAAGCTATGCAGTGGTTCTGATGAAACTGCTGCGGTATCCTGCTCCCAGCTCGTCTTCGCTCCCATTGATGAATCGTTTGGTGATGATGAAGCTCCATTGCTGGCTTCCGGCTTTCGAGTCATACCCTTGGAGCCTAAATCGGTTAGCGAAAATGCTGCCCGTGCCCTGTTTTTTTTCACTTTGTTAATCGTTGTTGCATCGCTGCAGAATGGGCCGGCTGCTGCGATGAGGACTCTCGATTTGGCATCTGCTCTCGAGGTTGGACAGAATGGTGGCGGCGGCGGCTGCGAATCTCGCCAAGTCGAAGCGAATACTCAGAACCTCAGATCAGTTCTCACCATCGCCTTCCAGTTCAGCTTCGAGAATCACTACCGTGACAGCGTCGCTGCAATGGCGAGGCAGTACATTCGAAACATCGTAGGATCCGTACAGAGGGTTGCCATGGCTATAGCTCCGTCCCCTCTGGGCTCCCATTTGATGCCTAAGTCGTCGCCATCCTCGCTTCCGGGATCTCCCGAGGCCGTGACTCTGACACGATGGATCTGCAGAAGCTACAGGTCGGTGTAGTATTTTCTCGTAATTTCGATTCTCCTCGTCGTGATTTTTCAGCTCTCCCATCGTCTGTCTATCCATCATCAGGATGCACACGGGATCGGAACTCATTCCTGGAGAATCCCTTGGTGGAGATGGGATTCTGAAGCAACTCTGGAGGCACAGCGATGCCATGGTGTGCTGTTCGGTGAGGATGAACGCATCTGCGGTGTTCACGTTTGCGAACCAAGCCGGTCTAGACATGCTGGAGACGACTCTGGTCGCCCTTCAGGACATACTCCTGGAGAAGATTCTGGACGAAGCCGGGCGCAAGGTTCTCCTGACGGAATTCCCCAAAATCATGCAGCAGGTAAAACCGACCGGCGGCGATGATGATGATGATGATGATCATATCTGTTAGTTTTTGGTAGTTAAAGTGAGTGGGTTTGCGTTTTCAGGGTTTTGCGTACTTGCCGGGTGGAGTTTGCGTTTCGAGCATGGGAAGGCCGGTGTCGTATGAGCAAGCTCTGGCTTGGAAGGTTCAGAATGACGAGGACAACAACCACTGCCTGGCCTTCATGTTCATGAATTGGTCCTTTGTCTGAAATCTGAATCCCCCTTCCTATCTCATCTATCGTTACTGCGTTTTGGGTTTGTAGTACTAAGCAGTTGGCATTGTCTATCTAAGTATCTACGTAATGTAAGTGGTGTTGGTGTTGTTGTATTATGTGATTTTGACGGGACGGATATGGTTGGGTATTACGGTTGGTTGGTGTGTTGACGGATTAGATTGATGGATGGTCGGTCGTTGGCGCTTGGATTTTTGTTGGATGGGGGTCAAAACTTTTTTGAATGGTGGGGGCCCACTGGCTTTCTTCACCCCGTATGAGAGAGAGAATGTGAAAAGGCGTGCGTGTGTAGTGTGCAAAACTGTAAATAAAATGAAGAAAGTGGTAGGGGTATTTAGTAGGTATCCTCTTTTCATGCACCTGCTGCAAGGCAGCCAAGTATTTGTGTGTGGGTGTGGTCCAGGGTCCATAAAGTAGACCACACACCGATGGGCGATGATAAGATACTCTTTTTTCACTTGCCCCAAGCAGCAACCCCACTGCTAGTGCTGGTGGATTCAATTTTTTACCGCTACTAAATACACTGTAATAATAAATACAGTTAAGATTGTTGGAACAACTTTATGATCTGCATTCAATGCAGCAGCCAGCCCAGAAGATTGATTCAAACTCCGTATCTATTATGTATCATGTATGGCGTAGAGTTATACTAATTATTACTATCAAGATTTACTTTCCTTCTGCCCCGTGATTTTCCAGATAGGGAGGTAATCATGATTTACCACGTCCCCTTTTATTTTACCATGTACTGCTCTATCCGGCTTGTTATTAAATGGGGGCAATTCCGTCATTTCATTGCATATGGCCCAATGCTTGAGCCCAATTTCTTCAGGCCCAAATCTAAAGCCCTCTGCATATATGGGCTGGATTGATCTGTCATGCAGAATGCTTGAGTGAGAAGGGAAATATGACGACGAGCGAGGACGAGATGCTGAGGAGAGCGGCCTCGGAAGAGATATCGAGAGAGTTCAAAACCCTCGTTGATTCTGACGATCTCGATTCCATTCGGCAGTTGCAGAATCTGATGTATGATTTATTGGTTGATTGTTTTCGAATTCTTTTATTGGATTCTAATCATGGATTCAACTCTCGCAGCAGATTGGGAAGACTGCAGGATAGCAACGCGGTGCTGTCTCATTTCAACGAGTTCTCCGAAAATTGCTTTGCGGAGGTTTCGGCGGATCTCGCGAAGAATGCACGCCTTATGCGGACGATGAAGTCTGACCTCGATTACATATTTCTGAAGCTCAGGTGTCGAATCAATCAATCTACTAGTTCTAGTTGGTGAATTAAAGATATGCATAGAATTGCTCTATACAAACCCCCGAGGTTCTTGAATAATTCATACTTCACAGGAGCCTGAAAACAAAGATTGCTGCCACTTATCCTGATGCATTTCCTGATAATTTAGCTATTCAGGCTCTTGATCAGAGACCTGACCTAGAGTTGCCCAGGTAACACAACTGTAATGGCAATGCTGATTTTGGTAGTATCAGAATGTAATGGCAATGCAATGCCCATGATTGGCATTCATCTGCAATAATGTTTTCCATACAAGCAACAACTGTTCTTTTAAAATCTGTTCTATCTATACACATTGGTTCAAATTTGCTGGTGAATGTGTTTGTGTTCCTCAGAGTTTGATGATGGAACTTGGACCAAGGCAAAGAGGATCCCCATCGATGGCCAATCCAGTCAGTCACAGACTCACATAATGCATTGCATGCATCTTCGATGGGGAGAAGTAGAGAATGAAAACTCCGTCTGTTTTTTGCATTAAAGATCTATGAATCAATAGTCCACGTGTTGCAATGATAATAACGATACAGCGACATATTTTTGCACATTTTTTTATTTTATTTTTAGATGATTCCGGTATTCGTCGTAGATTGGACAGGTATAGTTATAAGTTACGGTCACTATTCATTTTCATTTCTGGTATGTGTTTATAAAAACTAGCAGCGAACTAAACTGCTTTTGCATTTGCCGGTTATGGGTACTTCCGTCGTTGCCGAGGGGGACGACGTTTCTGGCATCAAATTCTCTGGATTTCGATATTGATTATTTTCATGAATCAATAATATCGGATTCCGACGGCAGGCGGATTCTTACATGCTAGGGTTTTCGAGTGGACAGATCTGAGTACAAGCGCGCGATTCGACCGGAATCCATCATGTTTTGGCGTATGACCGGCCTTTCCACTGTGTCGCCTGTAAGTTCGTGCGATCATGCCACTTTCTATTGCTTTTCTTGAGAAACTTTGGATGCTATCTATCTCTTCTGAATGTTGCTCGTTTTTTTTTTTTTTTTTTTTT